>VZRX01016373.1:0-13016 GCA_013398075.1 Notiomystis cincta
TTTCCGCACCTTTCCTTTCCCTTCTTTTGATTTTCTTGACTACTCGCATTCATTTTTAAGCACTACCTCTTTTTCTTTGGAACCACACTGCTATAACTTTTCAATTTTTTCAAAAATTTTTCTGGACTTTGCTCAGAAATCAGAATCATAATATTTTTCATTTCATTTTTTTCTGTCTGTTTTCTCAACCAGAATTTTTGGAAGTCATCTTATGTGGTCTGTCTTCCTGTCCTTTAAACAGTAGGACAGAAACAGTTGAAATCTGAGGAAAATATTTTCATAAGTACTTTCAAACATAAAGATACATAATTTATGTTAAAAAGTACACTAAACGAATGTACTATAACTCCATCTATCCTGACTCATTCAATTTCTAGTAATGACTCTCAATGACAGGATTCTGATTTCTGATGTAAAAACAAAGATTCTAAAAAGCATAATTTAAAAACTTCAGGGAAAACTCTGAATTCTTTCTTAGACTTAAAGGATTTATTTGATTTGAATAATATTCCTACTGTCATCTAAACAGTTGTGGGCTTACCTGAATCTAGCATCTGTTCCTTCAGTGTTCATAGTAGAACTGGAATATAATGTCTCTTTTTATTGGAAATCTCTATAGTATTAACAACAGCATCGGATTATGATTATTAAAATCAATCAGTGTTCAATCTGGATTTTTTGCCTGTAGTGATTTAACACCCACAAATTCTGTCTGATATGGAAAGAAAATTCTCATTGAATTAAATTAAATTACCCATATAATGAATTTTTAGAGAAAATAATAAAATTTTATTAGTGTGAGACATTCCAGTGCTTTGAAATTGTGAGTGAAAATTTGTTTCAACTTGAGATGCACATTAGTTGGATTCTAAGTACTTTCTACCATACATTCAAAACAAATTTTAACTGATTTCATGGGATATGTACTCAAAACACAACTTGCCCAACAGACTAGGGAGTGTTAAAGAGCACACTGTTAATGGTTAATAAATGAGAGACTGGAAGTGCTGAAATCAGACCCACTCCAAGACATCTTGCCCTGCTTTGGTCAAATCTAGATGTCTTTTGAATGAAGACTGTCAAGCAAGTAGAACTAAAGTTTTCTTCTTTGGCCTACTGTCCTTTAACAACCTACAAGAGCGAACACTGTCTAACTCAATTATGTGTGACCTGGGACTGATTTAATTCCATTCCACAATGGCAGAGAACCAAGTGTTGAACACCAGCGAACCATTATTCCCACTGAAAAAATACCCTTGTGTGGTATTATTATTTGAGGAAGAATAACATGTGATTTTGTGCTTGTGTAGCAGAGTCTGGCGTGAATTTGGTCTGGGTTTATTCAATCAATGGTGCTGGCAAACTAGAGAAGTTGTTGCCATTTGAGTCTTAGGAAGTGAAATAAAAAGTGTAGTTAGTTTTGCATACAGGAATCAAAATCTTCTTTGTTCTCTTTTAAGGATCCACATGATGTATTCCAGGGTAAAGACAATCTCTTCGTGAGAGTGGCGTAGATATATAATATATTGATAGTGGAAAAACAGTAACAGCTGTAAAAATGTAATGGATTTTACGCACTGTATGATCTAACTGCAGGAGAAATTTTGTACCAAATGCAAACAGAATTACATTAAGAAGAAATAACACTGAACATGCTAACTGCAATAAACTTACCATTGTTTATTACATCACGTTTCTATTTAAATAGAAAGTGGTATGGGAAAAATGGAACAAAGCAATGGGAACACAACTCAGCCATTGATTTTTAAATTGGTGGCTAGTGAAATTATACAATGGCTAGTTAAATTCATGAAGAATTGTGGATGATCAAATATCAGGTGTGTTTGTATTACTAAATTTAAAATTATAGATACACTAATGCAAACTTTTAACATATATGTAAGAAATGAAAAGGAGAGGTTCTCTTGTCTTTTAAAAAGTGTTTCTACTTTCCTGAGTTTTTGTGCGTTTTGGTGAAAAACTGAGCAAATTCTTGATGCTGTTTGCTTGAGGTTGAAAACTGATGCAAAGTGGTAGAGGCTGTTAGTCTTGAAGATTCCCTCAGCTAAGGAGAAAGGAATAGGTATATGTGATACAGGGCAGGCCTCCTGGGGAGTACATTGTTGTGCCCAATATTTCCAATTCTACGGTACAACAATCTGAGCACAATCCTGGATCTGCTCACTCAGAAAAGCATTTTAAGCATATTCTGTCATTGACTTTGTATACAGAACTAGATGTTTTATCAAGTACAAGCAGACTGAAACAGAACTAAGGATTTTATTCTGCATTCATTGGAATCATCACTAGTTTTCCTGAATTCATTAGTAGAGAAGCTAGTTCCAATATATGTATTAAGGGAATGAATGCATTTATAATTGTTATTTAAGAAAAGAAAAAAAAAGCAAACAAGATAAAATGGTTTTGTAGGGTTTCTTTCATGGTACTTCTGCAAAGTGCTTCTCCAAGATGCTCCCCTTTTTATATGTGAGCTTAAGCCAGTGGTTAACCCTCAACATTTGAACACTGAAACGTGAGCATTAAGGGCTGATAAATGTGAGTTTCATCATTAGTTGCTTTTCACTTTCTCTTTGCATAACATTTTGACAAGTTTAGACTTATATAATGTCTTGTGCTTTGCCTGAACAAGACCACCCACTACTGTGATATGATAGCTGCAAAGAGATTTAGTGGAAGTTGTTGCACACCAGTGAAAAGCAAATGAAATATTAATGATGTCATCTAAAGAAACAATGCATTTAATTTGTGTAATATTTTCATCACTCTAATGAAATGATAATAGTAAAAATAATAAACTTTAGAAATATTAGATTCTTAAAAAATCAATCCCGCTACATTGGGCAGTGTGAGAGTTAGCGATTATGCGGTTTGACCCTCATATGGTACATCAATCATGGCAATGCTCTTTCCCTTTGCATCCAAGTAAAACCACTACTTCCCACGCAACATGTCATTACCATCACAATAGGATCTGCTTAGTAATAGCATTTGGAAGGGATCCTTCACTTTAAAGCACTGTTTGAAATCAAAACTGCCTTCCTGTTGCAACTTAGCTTTAAAACAGATTTCTAGTGATTCTGGGAAATACAATGATCTTTTTCTTTACCCTCCCCAGTTCTGACTCCATTCATTGCCTTTTGGCTATATTTTTTTAAATGGAAAACCAGAAAACATGTTTTCCAGATCTTGAAATGGTATTAAATTCTAAATTTTAGAAGGAGAAAAAAAGAATTTTCCAATTGACATTTCCCTGTGTAATTTTGAAACCTCCATAGTATGTCCTTTAATTGAAACCATCCAACAAACTGCAAAAATCTCCAACCTGTTTACAATTGGATAACTCTAAAAAGAATTAAACTGCAAAACTCTACCTTAATACGGTTACATTATAAAGAAGTAAACTGGAAAAAGGAAGAATCCAGAAAACACACTAACTCCACCTGTTGCGGTAAACAGTAGCAAATGGTATTCGCTTACAGCCTTTACTCTTTGCCAACAAATTGTGCAAGTATTCCATCTCTTTTCCTTAATTTTAAATACTGAGTCATTAGTTGCTAAGATTTGAACCCTCTCACATATTTAAGGGCTAATGTTGCAATAGAAGCTATTTGCTATTATGTTTTGATCTTTCAGTACACATGGCTGCTGGTTTTTGGCTATTATCTAACCAAGAGTATTAGAAGTGAACCCAGCACTATACTATGTGGGAGGTCCACAAATATAATGGAAAGAGTTATCTTTCTTAATTAAAAAGGATAAATATTTCCCTCCTTTCTCATGTTACAGCTGTTCTCCTAAATAGGATAAAATCTCCACTGAGCTTTTGGGATAACCTAGCTGGAGGGAATTATTTGTCTCTTAAGAGGGAGAGGGCCTGCCTGAGACCATTCATGTTGTGCCATGATTTAAATCTGTGCCAGTTAGACTCCCAGATAGCGTTGGATGCTGTAGGTCAGTGACCTCTTCTGAGAATATCCAAGTACTGTGCATTCACATAAAGCTTCCCCACAAACTTATCAGCTCAGGGGAGAGAGAAATGGCTTAGGATAGTAGAAGCTGCTATAATTTTCACAGCTATGTATTAGAACTGCACAGTCAGCTTATAAATGGAATTTTAATTCCATTCCATTCGGGTCACCTGGCACTGGCCTGTCTTCTCCACTTGGTGATTACTGAATTTTTGTTGGTTTCTGTGTTCTACTTTTTTTTTTTTTTTNTTTGGTCATTTGTTTGATTGGGATTTTTGTTGTTGTTGGTTTTTTTTTTTGTTTAAATCCTTCACATTGTTACCCAGGCTAGTGGGCGCTGTAGTAGGCTAATAGAGTTGGTGAAAGCTGACCAACAACAAAATTGTGCACCAGGACAAGAGTCTGTACCTGCAAACTAAAAAGGATACAAGCACAAAAGTCATATCAGGTTGTGTTTATTGCTACAGTCATAACTACTGCTGCTTCCATAACTATGTATTTATGGGCCTGTCTCCATGATGGGGTATTTTTGGGGTATATTTTGTTTATTTCTTTGGGTTTTTTTGTCTTAGGTCTTTATGGACAGCAGAACATGTGTCTGCATGTGACATGTCTAAGGACTGAAGAGAAGGCAAAAGCTTTCTCTCACCAGGCAATCATGAATGGAACAATTTCATTATTGTGTTCTCGTATTTGTAGGAACAATGATTTTCTATAGTTTCTAGTAAAGATAAATGTCATATATTTTATGATCCTATCCAAAATTACTTGGATACTTTAAGGTAATTAGTTCCTCTAAAAAAGAAATGAAAGGGAAGCTTACTTAAGAATTTGTTGTTAGCTATGAGTATCTTTTCTGTAACAGGAAACGTTTCTATGACTACTTAACATAAGCCTAAGAATAGAGGAGTACTGCCTGGCTAGTGGGTGCTGATGGAGAGTGAACTTACCAGACTCTTGGGAAACACAGTATAAACCTATATTGGTGGAGGACTTGACCCTCAGGGGAGTTGGTCTAAGGGGTAAAACCCTCGAGAGTTCAGGAGCAAAGCACTGTCTCTGTAAAGATATGAGAGCACATAGCAGCCATGAGAAGACAATGTGCTGTTAGGGACATCAGACTAATCTGCCCATTCGCTGCAGTCCTGGATATGAAATAGTGAGTGCTGCAACTGGACAGGGAGTTATTTCAGTAGTTTCAGCATAGAGGCTATTGCTGGCATATTCTGAGAAAAAGAGAGTATTGCCTATGGGATTGTTTAGGTTCTCCTAATTTATTTCCAAAATGTTTTGCTCTTCTTCCAGTGCACTTCTCCTTATTTAAACTTACTTATTTAACTTGCTGCTTATAAATGGGCAAGTATGGCTCATTGAGTACCTTAGCAATAATTTGATTGCCAGACTGCTGGATAATGGCTTGAGTGTTTTATTTTGCACCTTTGAAAACTCTGTTGCTATTGCCTCAGCCCTGCTTCTTGCTAATCAGTACCTGGATGAAAGGTTAGATTTGTGAAAAGAAAGGTTAACAGTGGAGAGTGAATTAAGTAGTTTGCACCTCTTGTGGTTTTTCATTAAATTTGCCTTGTGTGGATGAATTGTCAGGGAAAAAGTTAACTGACCTGAAAAAGGAGTGAGCAGGCAAATGATAGATAGACTGCTGACAGTTAATTGGGGTATGCAGGACAAGGTTGACAGAAGAATTCAGAAGGATACAACAAGACTGAGTGACTGGTCAATAAAACAGCAGTTCAAATTCAGTATGGACAGAAATCAAGTGATTCACAGAGCAGAGAAAAAGAATCCTATCACTACCTTAACCTAAGGACAGTGACAGCAGAAAGACACTCACCTAGTCAGGTCTTTATTCCATCCTAGTAAATCTTCTCTATTTTCCCTTTTCCTGGCAAGAGTAGGTCTACAGATACTGTCCCTTTTTACTCTGTAAAATATGGAAATTCACATCAAATTAAAAAAATTTAAAAATAGAAGGAACAATGAAGTGCCTGATCCTGGGTCTATAAAGAGTTACAGGCTTCAGTTAAAATTCACAGAAAACCTTGTGCAAATCAATTTCTTCTTGCTTTATTGTTGCCTTCTTTGTGCTCATCTTCATGGGAGACGGAAAGTTTCTTTTCTATGTCATGTGTCTCAGCATCTGACTCTAGGAATTTATATCATTCTTCTTTCTCCTCAGTTCAGAGGAGAAGAGAAAGAAGGGAGTGTTTAAACCACAGTGATATCCTCTGGTATACAGATACCTAATTGTCTTCAGGTCTTTGTTTGAAAGCAAGAGTACTTGTGTAAAGATCGAGTAGGGATAGAGTGATGCCTACAAGTGCAGGCAAAGAAAAACTAAGTCAGTCAAAAAATCATGTAGGGCTCTTGGTTTAGGAGGTTTATAAGCTGCGAGTCAGAATACATTAGCTAACCCAGAGAGTACCATTTACACTGGCTTGTCTGGCCTGCTCAAAGAGGAGTTTGTACAGTCTGTGATTCTCTGTGCTTATATTTTATGACTCTGAGTTTAGTCTGGGTTGGAAAGCTTGGGCTTGACTCTGAACTCTTAAAAAGAGCACTCCAAATATTTCACATGTTCAATCTTGAGTGTCATTTCCTTTCTGTAGAGCATGTGGTTTTCCTAGATACAAAGTTTAGCACAAGCCTCAATGTGGCAGACCAGTAAGGTTAGGATCATGACTTTCATCTTTAAAAAACATTTTATAGCCTTCTTAGCAGCATTCAATACTACAGGACAAAATGCTTTATGATTTATTGCAGTCACAAAGTGCACACTTACACACAAGGCACTGAGTACATACTCAGTTTGCAGATGACACCAAGCTGGGAGGGTCTGATCTGCTGGAGGGTCAGAGGGCTCTGCAGAGGGATCTGGACAGGCTGGATTGATGGGCCAAAGGCAAATGGATGAGATTCAGCAGAAACAATTGCCAAGTCCTGCTCTTTGTTCACAACCCCATGCAGAACTACAGGCTTGGGGCAGAGTGTCCAGAAAGCTACCTGGTGGAAAAGACTTTGGGATGCTGGTCAAGAGTGGCTGATACTGAGCCAGCAGTGTGCCCAAGTAGGCCAATGGCATCCTGGCGTGTATCAGCAACAGTGCAGCCAGGAGGATTGGGGGCGCTGATCATCCTTCTGTACTTGATGCTGATGAGGCTGCACCTTGAATCCTGTGCTCAGTTTTGTACTGTGTACTTCAAGAAGCATCAGAGGGAATTGGGATTGTTTATTCTGGAGAAAAAGTATCTCACAGGAGACCTTATCACGCTCTTCAACTGCCTAAAAGGAGGATGTTAACCAGGTGGGGTTGGTCACTTCTTCCAAGTAACAAGTCATAGAATGAGAGGAAATGCCCTCAGGTTGTGCCAGATGAAGTTTAGATTGAATATTAGCAATAAATTCTTCATTGAAAAGATTGTCAAACACTCGAATTGGCTGCTTAGGGAAGTGGTTGAGTCACTGTCTCTGGAGGTATCTAAAAGATGTCTAGATGTGTCACTTAAGGACTTGATCTAGCGGTGGACTTCACAATGACAGATTAACAGTTGGACTCAATGACCTTAAAGACCATAAAGGTCTTTTTCAACGTAAAAATTCTATGATTCCAACTTAATGTATGACAGAATTTTCCAGCCACTTTGGTGTAGGGCTCCAAAGCATAACAGTCATTAGTACAATATGCTAATTTGCTCCACAGTTCTCTTAGTTATGATTCTCTTTTTGCATTCACCTGCTGTTTCTTTTTTGAGAGGAGTGTGGGAATTTTTTATGTGTTGAACCAAAATTAATTTAGTATTTAATAAAAAGTCATTGCTGTTCCTTTGCAACGTAAGTTTTCATTGATGCCTTCATAATAGATATACTAGATAACCAATGTGTATCTGATGTAGACAAACAGAAAAAATTGATGACAAATGGAAGTGTGCTTCTAACTGCAGTGGGAGTTTGAATTGGCTTCAAGTTATAATGTTTATGCAATATAAATTATTAGAGAGGCTAAAGCATTGCCAGTTGCTGAACCTTCTATTATTGGATAGAAACTTAGCTATAGCACAGCCTGAGTTGTCCTTTTTTGTGTGCTCATACATACGTACACACAATTACTGGCATAAAGTAGTCTCTGAACCTAAAGAGTTGATCCAGATACTGTTAAAGAGATATTGGAGTAAATGGCACTTGAGAAGTTCATACTTTTTGTGATTTGTTTCTACCTCTTCCAGGAAGTACTCTGCCTATCAAGTTGAACCAATTCATGTGTTTGGTTTTTAACTTGAAAATTTTCAGTGATCCATATTCAGGCTAGTCCCATGTTCTCCCTCATTTTAGTGAGCTTTGGATGTAAGCAACTGTATTGGGTCTGATCAAGGTGAAGCTCACAGTCCTGACAGTGCTGTGCTTTGCATTGGTAGCTGGCTGGGTGCTGATAACAGGGCAGGGTTTTGGCTACTGCTGGGCAGCACTGTCCCTCTGATGTTCCTTCCCCCATTGAAGAGGATGGGGGTGGCCAAGATCCTGGGAGGGGACACAACCAGGCCGGCTGGCCCAAATTAGCCAAAGGGATATTCCATACCATGGGACGTCAGCTCAGATATAAAAGCTAAGGGAGAGAGGAGAAAGGGGGGACACTCGTGTGTTTTCACTGATTGTCTGCCGGAGCAACCGTTCCGCGTGCTGAGGCCCTGCTTCCTGGGAGGTGTCCGGACATCGCTGCCCATGGGAAGGAGAGATTGACTCTTTGTTTTTTTCTCTTTTGCTCTCACGCGCAGACCTTGCTTTGCTCTTTGCTTTATATAATAATAAAACTGCCTTATCTCACCCTGCTGGCCGTGCTCCGGCTTATTCTCCCCTGTCCCGGCAGGAGAGGGGAGTGATAGAGCGACTGATTGGGCACTTGGCACCTGGCCAGGGTCAACCCACTACAAGGAATAAAGGGATAAATTGAGTGATTTGTGTGGTATAACAGAGGTAACAAAGCCATGCACACATTTCTCCTGAGCTGAGTACAACATGACAATCCTGGTACTAAATCACATGTGAATGTTAAACTCTGTTCTAAGAGATTTGGTACACTATAGAAATATTTCAGGCAGTGAAAGGACAGTTTTGTAAATAAAGTATATAGGACCTATGCTCTGAATACCAGTAGGCATTCAGTGTTACCCTGAAGAGCCTATCTAATTTCTGACTGAAAATCAGGTATAGGAATGTTCATTTCAGAGAGATGTTGTGAAGTCTAATACTGCTTTCTGTAGAATCCTTTTCTGTTTGTTCCTGAGGGCATATCTGGTAGGAAGCTACTTGGTTTCTAAACGTATAATATTTTCTCTAAGTCATGAATCCATCCCCTACAGATACTGATTTCTTAGACACTTGATTTGATCAGAGAAAGAAAATAAGCTTTACTCAAAGGATTTTAATTTATGTATTTGAAGAATAATTGGGTTTAAAAAGTTACCATTAATTAAAATCCAGTAGATCTGTTTACTTTATTGTATTGCATTTCTTTGTACATATATCCACATGCTTTCTAGTTTGCACTTACTTGTACTTATTTCCTTTGATTGTCTATTTAAGATGAACAAGTTTTTGTTATGGCTACTGAGAAAAGGCTACATTTTGAAACAATTTCTCTAGAGAAATGGAGAAACAGTGATTGAATTTAAACATCAGTTGTAGTTTTAAAGGCTTATAGTGTCTAAGGGATGCTGATGCTGCTAACAGACTGCTACTCTGTGAAAATCTAGCAGGGAAAAAAAGATATTATCCTAAGGTATTTATTTTGAAGTATGACTGTGAAGAAAGAACAGGTGGTTGAATTATGCTGTTAGTGGCAGCAAATCAGTTAGAAATAGCAGCTGAAAAGGAAAAATGGAAGTCTGAAAAAGAAATATATCTGTTAAGCTAAAAATTCTTTGGTGTACTGTAATGAATATTGGTATATGTGCTATCATACATATGCTTTGTGAGTATCAATGTTTGCTGTCTGTCAGCCCAGCATGGCAGACAAACTTGAAGTAAGAGAACGAGTTCTTCATAAGGGTCTTTCAGATATGTTACTATATGGATAGAGAATTACCCAGCTGTGCAGTGCTCCCTGTGCACTGCTCAGTTTAACCTGTCTAGCTCTTGTCGTGGGTGTTGGCAATATACTCCATTCCCTTCAAGTGCAAAGGATTTAGACAGACTTGGAAGAAATCAGAGTTTTCAATCAATTGCTATGCTGAATGTTCATTAGGAATTCTCCATTTAACCATTAGGTAATACCTAAATACTAGTTTCTCATTCTTGCACATAAGCACAAATAAATAATTATTAACACTTAATGGTAATTTACTAGCTATAGGAAAGCTAGAGGCAAAGCAAAATTTTGTCATTTCATACCAAGGGGTCCAGGTAACACAGACCTTAAAAAATAATTAAATCTCTGAAATTATTGTAATGAATGTTTTTGTACTCCCATGTGCACATTTGCTGCTAATGTGATTAAAAATATATATTTATTTATGTGAGCTATTTTAAAGAGGGAAATATTGTGAAAGTACTTTTAGGATTGACTATTAGGATTTGAATGCATTACCCACTAAAATTTGGTTTTGCTTTTACTTCTGACACTCTAAAATTGGGTAACAGTGCAAATCAGGGCATCACTTGGAATCAGAGATTTCCATTTTGACAATGGGGATAACCTTGCTTAGTTCTACTTTTCTTTTACTTTCTTTTGGCCTTTTTTTCTAAGCGTTCTGCTTTTACTAGCCTCTTATAAGACAATATTTTCTTGCAAACATGCAGAACTTTCAGAGAGATTCTAATAAAGATTGATACATCTAAGTGTTAATGCAGTGTTAAAAATAAACACTAATTATTTTGGTCTCACATCTCCTTTCTACTCCAGTGAATCTTTCCTTTAGTAGGCTTGATTGCAATTTGAAGGATTAAATAATGTAACAGAGTTTTGCCTTCTGCAATTTGGTTTTCTCTGCTATGTTTCTTGCTGTGATGTTAAGGGAGCTGTCAAAAGAACATAGAGCAAAGCATATATTGAAGACTTTGGAGATGGTATTCAGGTCCCTTTAAAATCAGTGAGAATTCAAAGGCAATGTTCTCTCTGTTTAAATGGAGTAAGGATTTCATCTTCTTTATGGTCCTACAGGAAATTTCTGTATTCCAGAAAAGAACAATACTTCAGTGAAATGTTTCAGCAGTGTTTCTCTCAATCTAGCTGCCCTCGAAGCCTTAATTGTTCTGTTTGATGTGAGGCTGAGTAAATGTTCAGGAAAGAACAAAAGTTTAACTTTCCAGCTCAGCTGTGGCAAAGAAAACATTTAAAAAAAATCATTCAGGAAGGAGGGAATCTCAGATGTACTTTTTCTTAATATGTAACAAGACACAATAATTTTACATTTTAAATATTTTTTTCCTTTGTTCAGGAACAGTTAGGAAGAATGTGAGCAGTTTTGTCTGCATTTTGAGAGATAATTCACTGAGATGAGATGTTGTTGTGTTGTGAGATCACTACTGATAAGATAGGAGATTGATATATATTATCTAGCCCAAATCAGGGTTTTATGTATGTTTCCATGTTTGAAGGGAGTGGGGGTAGGACTTCCTGCCTCTGTAGCATTTCCAGAGTTGTGTGCTTTTCATGAAACGGCAGGAAGCAGGTAAATGTACAAGAACCATTAAACACAATTAGCCAAAAGCCATCAACTTTGTCCTGTGTTCTTCATCATGGTGTTAAAAATCAGTCATTAAATAGACCTCCAAAGAACATAAGGATCATCTGAACAGATACTGCATTCTATTTTCAACTCAGTAACCCAAGGGATCTTCTCTCACCATACTTGACTTGCCACTTATTAGTGTCAAGGCATGAGCAGAGAGCTTTGTAGAATATAGAAATAGATCAATATATCCTTTGGACTAAGACAAGGTGTATTATTATCACAATATCTCATATAGGGTTATATCCTATACATACATACGTACACATAAATAAATCCACAGAAGTTCATGTAGTTGTAGATATTTTTGCTATCTCTTTATTGTGTATAGCTGTAGTTTTAACAAGGCAAATATTTGATATCAAGTATTCAAAAGAATTTCTACCATAGAGTGTGGTAGTGGGGAGGGTGTGGGGTGGAACTTTAGTTCTCACAGCAAGTAACAGCTAAATTTGGATCTGAATTCAATTTCAAGCTTAGAAAAAGAGTAGAGAAAATCAATGATGTTTTCATGTGTGTCAGACTTTTAAGCTAAAGTCTCCTACACTTGCTTTATGCAAGTACTAAATAACTCAATATTTTATAAATTAAGTAGGTGGACATGATGTTAAGAAATTATTAACTGGAAGTGGGCAGGTGTACCTTATAAAGATGATGGAGAAGCACAGTCAAGATAAGGCTTCTGCTGAATTTCTCAACTTAAGCACGTAGATGTGCACGTGAACAAAATTAGCCATTAAGTAGAAAAGTAGTAAGAAATTATAACATTATAAAATATGTTGACTGTTTGTTTCCCATTCCTTTTTATTCTCTGGGTTGCAAGCAAAACTTTTGCCCACACTTTGAGAAGTTAATGATCATTGAATGACACAAAAAATAAAAGTAGGAAAAGGGAAAAGGGGCAGTTAAGATTTTTTTTACAGTACTTGATCAGTTATGTGTTGCTTGCTGGGATAATTCATGGTGACGAAACACAAGCAACACTTTAGCTTTTAGGCAGCTAAAAACCAGCATGAAACGGTGCCATACTTACAATGCAATTACGATAGAAAAAAGCTTAGAGATGCAAGAAAAAAACAAATGAATATGCGGACAGTATTCCTGCGCTCCTGCATTTCTTCTGTTTAAAGAGGAGGGAGGGAGGGACAGAGGGAGGAAAGGAGGGTGCAGGAAGGGGCGGCAATGGAAGGGAAGGTGCAAGAAGAGAAGGAGCGGGAAGGTGTTGGAAGGAGGGGAAAGATGTTGGAAGCTGCGGGAAGGTGCATGAAGGTGCGGGAAGGGAAGGTGC
>VZRX01016375.1:0-25033 GCA_013398075.1 Notiomystis cincta
TAAAAAAGTTTTGGATTTTTTTTTTTTTCAAGGGCTAATAAGTTAGGTCTAAGTATTTCTAAGACATCCAAAACATTTTTAAAGAAATATAAACACACAGCTCCCAGGTTATCAGCAGATATCACAAACTGAGGTGGCCACAGACTTCTGCCTGAACATGTTGTAGAAATACCTGTGATGTACCACCCATCTTTATGGAAGCTCAGAGTTATCACTCATAGCATCTAGAACACAAGACCTGAATTTTGCTGGGTTTTTTTTTGTCACAGCATACTTTTAGCCACATTAAACTCTTCTTTAAAGGCTCTTTTCTGGGAGTAGTCCCCAAAACTAAAGAAAAACCTGAACTTATCACCTGAACATTTATCCCCTGGGTGTACTGACACGCCAGACTGACCAACACCTTCCCTGGCATTTTTTCCAGGGAAGCTCACAGGTTTTCCTGCTGCTCCAGGGCTTCCTTTGGTGCTTTAGTCCAGCTCACCTGCCATGCTGGACATGTTCACCAGCCTCCCCTGCGACTTCCGCAGCAACGGCAAGAAGGTCTTGGACACCTCCACAGCCCCGAAGAAATTCACCTCCATGCAGTGCCTGTAGGTGCTCATGGGCAGCAGCTCCCCATCAGCAGGGAAGCCCAGGATTCCTGCGTTGTTCACGACGCCCCAGAGGCCTGGCAAGGGGAGAGAGCACAGGGCTGGAACACACCAGGGAAAAGCTCCGTGAGGATTACACCAGAGATGGATGCTGCCTCCAGACCAAAGATGACTGCAGCTGGAGATGCACATTCCCCACTCCATGACCAGGCACTACCATCTTCCCATGTCCCAGAAAATGAAAGTCATGGATGGAAATACCCTGCCTGCCCAAGACTCAGCCCTGGAAATGTCCTACAGTCACCATGTAGCAAACAGTGAGGAGATGCACCTGCTAAGCCTCTACCTCACTACTTCCATTGTAAAGGGGAGAGAAAAAAAGCTGTTACCTGCATTTTGCACCTTCTCTGAGACTGTCAGGTAGGCCTCCTTGACCTGAGTGGCATTGGTGATATCCAGCTGCAGGACACAGAGCCTCTGGGAACAGGCCCGCCGCAGCTCCTCGGCTCCAGGGCCGTCCTTGTCCAGAACCCCAGCAAACACAACAAACCCCAGACTGTCCAGGTATTTAGCCAGGGCATGGCCAATCCCAGTGTCACTTCCTGAAAGCAGCAAAAAAGGACAAAAAGTGGGTCTGTCCTACACCATCACTGAAAATCATATATAAAATAAAAGCACACAATGGAAATCCATGGAAATGTAAATATGATGACAAAGTCCCTGAAATAGGTATGTCAGTAGAAAGAAAGGTTCAGATCTGAAGTTTGAGGAGCTGAACCTTTAAATGGTCCTCAAAGATTGACAGGTCATGTTCTCCTGACTCAGAGCTGATGGGATCAGCTCATCCCCTGCCACTGACAGATGCTCTGATTTTATACAGAGAAGAAATAAAGCCCTACTTTGGTTTTTTACAAATCTTCAGACTGAAACCTGATAACCAAAGTATACAAGAGAAAAAAAAAAAAAAACAGCAAAAAAACCCACACTAATGTTTTAATTTGAAATTTCTGATGGGCAAAGCAATTATAGGGCTTTCAAATTCAAATCCTTGGGTTCTGTTTCTTCATTCCAAGAAGCAGCATTATTTCATTCATGTATCTACCACAGTGATCCCTCAGATAAGCACTTTTTTATTACAGACTGTAACCAAGCCAAAACTAAGTAACAGTTGCTTTACCTGCAAAGCATCTCAATGCTTTCAGAACCTAAGAAAGCACAAAAATGCCATTTTGAAGCTAAGTCAGCTATTGAATTCATGCAAACTTGCATCAGAACATCTCTTATCCTCTCTATCCTCTTCCAAACTTATTCCCAAACTTTGTCTATATAAAGCAATGACCTAGCAGCTGCAGGAAGCACTGGCAGAGCAAACACTCAATGGTTTTTGGGATCACAGTTGTGCAATTCCTCCCAGCAGGTACCAGTGAAGAATATTTCACAAATAATTTGATTCTTGAGTCTTTCCCTTTGACAGAGGAGTTTGCTGGTGCTATAGAACAAATCACAGAATGGTTTGGGCTGGAAAGATCATCCCATTCCAACCCCCTGCCATGGAACACCTTCCACCATCCCAGGCTGCTCCAAGCCCCATCCAACCTGGCCTTGGACACTTCCAGGGATGGGGCAGCCACAGCTGCTCTGGGAACCTGTGCCAGGGCCTCTCCACCTTCTCAGGGAAGGATTTCTTTCCAAAATCTCATCTAAACCTGCTGCCTTCCAGTTTGAAGCCATTCCCTGTGTCCTGTCACTGTGCCCTTGTCTCCAGTCCCTCTCCAGCTCTCTTGGAGCCTCTTTAGGTACTTCAGGGGGCTCTGAGGTCTCCCTGGAGCCATCCCAGCTCTCTCCATCTGCATTCACAAGAGAGGCTTTCCAAGTCCTCTGATCATTTTGTGGCCTCCTCTGGACTCAGTTCAGCAGGTCCAAGTCAGAACCCCCTCCCTCCCCTGCTGCCCACAGGGCTCTGGAAGGAGCCCAGCACATGACTGGATTTCTGGGCTGCCAGCACACAGGGCTGGGTCACATTCAGCTCCTCATCAACCAAGTATTATTAGTTTAAGTGTTTTCTCTCCATTTTACAAATTCTGGTTCCCATTCTTCCCACCTACAGAGGAACTCACTCCATAAGGAAAGAAACAGATCCCCCATGTCCCCACCAAGACTCTCAGTGAAGCAACACAGGGAGTGACAATGAAGGAGTTTATTGGGCTGTGCTTCAGGAGCTTTGCTAAGGACAAGATTAGGAGGAAAAAGAGGAGTTTAATAAATTAACACAGTTTTTACACTCTAAAGCATCAGCCTGTTCCACAACACTGCACCACACCCTCCACTGTAACTGCAGCTGAGAAAGCTCCTGGATGCTGCCATGCCCTGGAATCCATGGATCTCCTGCAATAACAATTTACTACATCAGTGCTCAGTTTCCAAACCCTGGAAACATCAATGTGAGACAAAGGAATGGAACTCCTGCCAGATATTTTACTATTTTCTTGTTTGTGAAAGAGCTACAGTACTCCCTACTTAACCCTACCATAAACCTCTGAGGGTTAGTCTGTGATTTTGGCACACCAAGGAAGACACCAGAGTTATTCACAGGTCTGCTTCTACATTCAAAATAAGTAGTCAATAGAATTTGACTGCCAAATAAAAGACACTTATCATGAGCATGTTAGATCCTCATTTCTGCATTCTGTCTTTTAACTGGGGCTTTAGTCCTAAAAGGTGAAAAAGATTAATTCCAGGTGGCTTGAAGAAAACACGTACAAAATGTCTGGATCAATCAGTGCATCTTGAAAAAGTAGAAAAGAATTACTCATGCTCTATTTAATTCCTAGGAAAAAAAGAAAATCAGCTTTTTGGGGGCATTTTTGATGTCTGTAGTTTGCTGAAGATGCACCAGAGCACTAAAATATCACATTAAGCTTCTGCAGTCCTGGCCTGACAGAACAAACCTGAATTCTTGGAATTCCCTAAAGAGACATGAAGAAGCTTGCAAATACCCCAGACACAACAGATTTCTAAGTTTGGGGGTGGGGTGACTTCCCTTCTTTTTCTTTCAGTGAAAACCCTACTTTTAGACCAAATCCTTCCTCTTTCATCATTCCCAGCAAGCATACAGCCACAGCTACATAATATCTAAGTTTTACAATGCAGCTTTAATTTGAGAATGGGCAGAATACAATGAATACAATGCAACTTGAACTTGGGATGGGCACAGCAATCCCAAGAAAGCAATAAAAGTTGTTTTTATCTTTGCCTGATGCTGGGTTTGTCCCTGGTTTTTTTATTCCAGAACAAATATGATTTGAGTTTCAGACCTGTTGTTGAAGTCCAGAGAAACTTTACTCTTGCAACTCCTAGAATTCAAAGAGTCTCCATAGAGGGGAAAAAAAAAAAGATATTCCTTCCCAATCACACTTTTGCTTCTATGCCAAAAATAATTCATGGATTATGAGAAGACTTATTATAAGGAAAGCAGTCACTGCTGTGACTGAACCATTGCTGAGAATTTACAGTTGACTCCTGCTGAACCAAATCACTCTCCAAGAATGGAAAGACCAAATCAACTGGAGAAGTTCATCCCACTGCACACAGACTAACCAGGGGCAGAATTTACAACTCCTGTTACTTGGGATCTTGGTAGTAATTTCATTTTTAGGGAATGTGGCTATTGCATTACCACTAAAGTGTTTGCATGCCAGGAGCTTCTGTTTAAGGAACTTGGAGCTGCTGCTCCTCAGTGAGAGGATCCAGAGCAGATTTCAGCAATGGCTTTAAGCCTGCTCACATGCCCACAGTTATCCACATGAAAAAGCATTTTGACCACTGGGCAGAGTTTTTTCCCTTATCCCAGTACTCCAGTGAAGTTCTGGCTGAAATAAATCCTAAATCCTGCACAGCAGCATCCACAGAAGGAACATCCAAAAGGAGCAGAACAAAGTGTGACAGAACCCAGGGAGAGCAGCAGGGCTTGCTCCAGCCCCTGGCCAAAGGCAGCTGCCTCACGAGGGATACGTGGCAGCTGCCC
Source organism: Notiomystis cincta (assembly GCA_013398075.1). Lineage (NCBI taxonomy): Eukaryota > Metazoa > Chordata > Aves > Passeriformes > Notiomystidae > Notiomystis > Notiomystis cincta. The sequence continues at coordinate 4,618 of VZRX01016375.1, forward strand.
AGGACACGGCCACATTCCTCAGCACCACGGGGCTGAAAGGCAGGGGGGAAAAGAGAAAATAACTAAAATCACCCTTTCCCACCAAGTGCCTGCCTGAGGTCTTGTCTAAACTGGAGAAAATGACACCAAAAATCTGCTTAAAGGCACCTTGCACCTGCAAATGCACAGGGGCACCATCCTGGAGTTGGTATGGGGAAGATTACCACAACCAGAGCAATTTAACCAAAATACATGTGGAGTAAACCTTCTGTTTCAGTTGATGGAGGGTTTGATGGATTGCACAGGATTCCAATAAAGACAAAGAAGAGCCTCCTCAAATTAATCAGCTGTCAGAGATGTCCAGACTTGCATTTCTTCAGGACAGTTGCAGCACAGGTACAAGGAAAGCACATTCCCTTACTGGACTATTCCCAAATGTTCCAAACTCCCTTATATTGTTCTAATCAGACTCTCCAGAGCAGATAAGCTCCCAGAGACTGCTTTTTCCTGAAGATTTGCATTCTTACAAAGAGCAAGGAGATGCCCAGGTGCAAGCACATCCCCTGGGTCTGAAGGGGTGGGAAAGGATTGCTGCCTGTTCCCCACACCAAGATCCATCATCACCTGACACACCTGCAGGGAGCAGCCCAGCTGGCATAGAAACTGCAAGGGGAGAACTTGCTGCTGATCTTGTCCTCTCTCAACTTTTACACTTAATCCCTGTATTAAAGCTTGCTAGGCAAATCTAAAGTATTTCCAGGTGTCCCTATAAAATAAAATTAAATTCTGCTAGAAATTGCTATATAAACCAAAGTGACCTAATTCAGCTTTCCAGAGGAGGGGGAAAACCAAAGGAAATAAAACCCAGAAAATTAAGAGTGCAAGAAGCAGTTGGCAGGCACTCCAGTTTAAAGGTTTGATTAACACAAATGAACAGCATCTAAATAAACACCTAAAGTTTTAGAAGAAACGGGAGAAAAGCTATAAAACTACAAAAATGCCACCCCTGCAAAATAAAAGTGGGTTTTGAGTAGATCAGAGTGGTAATAGAGACTGAATTAATTAGCTCTGAACTTTCCCTGCTAGTGAAGGAAATTACTCCCTCCCAAATGATTTCACAGAGTGTTTCAAAGAGATGGCACCAAACTGGTGTCTTGAAATATGTGCATGACAGACCCAGTGTGCACCATGTACACACACCCCTCCGAAAAACAACTGTACATCCACAAGCAGCACAATTAATTCAAGTAAACAAAAGTAATGTATGAACTTAGTGTTCCCAGGGCTCCCAGGAATTATTGTCTCTCCTAGAAAAATCAGACCATCATAAGTATTCTTATGCTTCTTGCACCAGTTAATTTCACAAGTATGTCTAAAAAGCTCCTTGTAAAGATTAAATGAGACACTAAAAAATAATAGCACCTATTAAGATGCTTTTCTACTTAATTCCAGAGCACTTATTTACCTGCAAAAAAAACCCCACATCTCTGCCAAAGCAAATAAAACAAGCAGGGAAAAAAAAAAAAAAAAAAAAGGATAAAAGCAGCTCTCAGAAGCATGCACTAACCCGAGGACACAAAGTTTTCCAGCCCAGTTTCTGCTCCTTTCTGAGCACTGGCAGCCCCTACCTGTGACGAGCACGGCTCTGTCGGCCGCGGGCAGCAGGTCCCGGTGCCCCAGGTACGCGGAGCACCCGAGGCTCAGGGCCACCAACGCCGCCAGCCCCCCGGCTGCCCCCAGCGTGGCCGCACTCAGCAGCCCCAGCGAGGCGGGCAGCAGGCTCCAGAGCAGCACCTCCGCCTTGTGCACAGGGCTCCTCTGGGCCCGGCACAGCAGGGTGACCCCAAAGAGCGCGGTGACACCTGCGCAGAGCCACCCAAGGGCGCCGCCGGCCGCAGCATCCATCGGCAGGGGGGAGAGGCGGCCCTCGGAGCCCACCCCCGGCTGGGTGGAAGCAGGTATTGCTAAAGGCAGAGTGGGTTATATAGGAGCAGGGGGTGGGGCAGAGAGAGGGGACTCTGTTTAAAGCTTTGACATAATCTCACTTACCCTTGGCATCAGCAAGGAGCAGGAGCCTTCCTTTCCTTACCTTTCGTTCCTTCTGCCTGACAGCTCCACCTTCTGCACAAAGTGCTGGCTGGATAATGATTGACAGCACTGGGAATGGACATGGTGTAGCAAGCGCTGGCTCCAGGAAAAAAAATTAACTGCTATATTTTTTTTTTTAATATGTGTATCTTTAAAGTACACTTTCCTAGACAGTGAGAAAAGGAACAGTTTCCTTTATGAGAAATAGTTGGGTTTCCCTGCTTGAAAAACTTAGGGTGTAGTTTCAGTGGAACTGGTTTTTGATGGGCAGTGACAAAAATGAGTCAGGGCAGGGTTATTTAATCTCTGGAACACAAACTGTCTTGGGCTTTATCACAGATGGGTAATGCTCCTCTTTCAACAAAAAGCCCCCCAAAAGTTATCTTCCCTGCTTTAGTGCCCACCTTTGCCTATTCACCTACTCCACATTCAGCCAATACCTCCAGTAAATTGGCATTCAGGGGGTGCTGGGGGGCTGGGAACAGGTGACTGCTGGTTTGCCATTAGGGGCACTTTGTGAGGTGGACACAGGGAGCACACCTGAGATCCAGTCTTCAGCTGACCTCCAGTGATGACTTTCACCCTGGTTTTGACAGGAATCACTGATAGCCACAGCAAGTTCTGTGGGGGAAAATAATCAATTAAATGTATTAAAGAGATTTAACACCTGCTGTGCCGTGTTCTGAAAGTTATTTAAACAAAAAAATTTAAAAGCCAGCCAGCCAAAGGGCTTGAGATACAATTTAGGCATGCATATTTAACCCTGTTTAAAAACCCCTGGTGACTGATCTGAGAGACAAGCCCACATTACCCCAGACCCAGGTAACACCATGAAGCTGCTTTTCCAAGACAAAGTCGTGCTGATCTATCTGATTTCAGACACCCAAAATTGAAGTGCATGGTGCAAACCTGACATGAAACAGAGCACGTTCCCATTCCATTATGCCTTTGGGGCTTTAAGGGATTACAGATCTGTTGAATATACATTTTTCTAGCCAGTGAAAATGTTTACATATCTCTGCAGGTAGTTTACATCAGAGATGAGGTCACTTTCTTAAAGGAACATCACCCTCAAGGTCTGCTCATCATTCCTTACTCTTGTGATCCACCCATCCTCCCACCAGTGCACAAAAAGAGAAATATTTTCACTTCTCTTTGCCATGTGCTGCTTCTGCTTCTATTAGCACACAGCTCCTGAGCTCAGCTATACCTTGCTGTCCACTAGGGCATCCTCTTAAATATTTTCTTGGAGGATTTTGCTCTCTCCATCACTGGTCTTTGTTGGATGATTCAGATGATCACAAAGGTGCTGGCATTTGGAGCATGAGCTCCCACACTTGAGAGCACAGCGAGATGGAGCTTTTCCACAGTGGGATGAGGGGCAGAAGTGATGCTCTCCAGCCTGATGTTTGCCCTGGCTCCCCTCGGCCTGTGGGGTGAGGAGAGGTGGGCAAGGGGCTCTTCTGGGGTGGCCACCATGCCTGGTCACTGCAGAGCAACTCCATGAGAGTCCCCCTCTGCTCCAGCCTCCCCTGCCACGTCCCCCACTGAAATGTGTCCTGTTCCCATGCACAGCCCCTCCCTCAGACACAGCTGGCAGGGTGGGGGATATTTGGAAAGCTGGGGGTGCCATTCCTTGCACACTCACCCACTGTGGTGCATGGACACACCACCTGTGTGCACCCACAGCCCAGCAGAACAGCTGTGGGGACTGACTCAGGCAGAGTCACTGCTCAGTTTATCATTTCAGTACAAAATACAGCCACCAAAGGCTTCTTTTAATGAGAACTTGACCACGTGTTCACCCTGGTGGGTGAATAAAACCCCATGTAAATGCACAGATCACACACACCAGAAAGGTGTGATGTATGATCCAAGACTGGCTGAGAAATGCTAACATGGAGTGCCCACTCCACAGAGCCTCTGCACCTTCTCTGCACCAGCAACGACAGATTGCTGCTCGAGCATTTTTCAGCACAATTTTGCCACAAGGTAAGTTTTATCATCCTGTGCTAATTACTCATCTTGAAGAAACACCTACTTTTCTCTTTACCCCTTTGGAGATGCCTCCAGCTCTAAAAGCTGTATAGCAGCCCAGCAATTGAGCTTGCTTTATTTTCTATTTCTGTATGCCTGTGCTGGAGAATGATCACTCCATGGCAATCAACAAAATGAACAGCCAGCCTCTGAAAATTCAGCTTGTCTTCCTTCAAACCCTACAGTCACAGCACCTTTCACCCTGTGCAGTCTCCCTGCAGAAGACACCCCTCCAATGTGTGGGACCTTTATCTCAGACATCAAATTGTTGCCTCCACACTCCCATTCTGGAGGCTAAATCACTTCTTCACAGACATTCACTTACTTCCTCCCCAATTCTTGAAGCTTTTCTCCTGACATCCTTTGCTGGCTCTATGTTTTTCAGCTGGATGGCTGCAGCCTGTGCTTTTGTTTGCTCTTCTTAACACAAAAAAATAAGAGCATAAGAAAGGTTCAGGTTCCCCAGATCCTTTGAAATGTGGTGAAGCTGAGCCTGGTCACAACTTCTTTGAAATACACCACCAAGCTGGTTTTTTGGTTCTACCTTGGTAATGAGTTCTTTTCTGTCTCTACTTTTCATGGCTCCCTTTTGGGTTCAGTAATTTTCCTGATGTTTATAATTTTTTAAAGCCTCTGTGACTTTCCAGTGTAGTCGAAGCTTCCAGTTCAGCCACGAGGTTTTCAGGCATGTCTCTGTTACCTCACCCTGCATTGTTTCTCAATTCTTTGACCACTCTTCCCATGGGCTTTCTTTGCACTTTCCAATAATTTAGTAGTCAGTGTTTTTTCCTTTCAGCATTTTCCCTCCAGCCAGAAGTACCACGTGTCACCTCCAAAAGCTGCTGTCCCAGCTGGATACAACTGACACTCTCCTGTCCTGAGTGGAACATCAATTACACTGTCTACAAGCACAAAGCACTTTCTCTACACATCCAATCTCTGTTTCAGCTTTCTCTGCCAGTCACAGATTTGTTTTCCATTTCAGGTTATCATTTTCCCCCAGAACTCTCCCATTTCCTATTCTGTCTGTTTTTTCCTGCCGATCCAGGCTTTTCCAGCTCTGCAAGGCATGGCCACGGCTCTGAGAGCTCCTGAGAGCTCCTGCTCCGTGGGCTTCGTGTTCTTTTGTGGCCTGGGTCAGGGCTCTGCATTTCAGGTTCTGTAGGGAGCTTCTGAGATACGAGGCTTTTCCTGGAAAATAATTTCAGCATAAAACAGGTCAGAATCTGTTTCAACAAATGAGTCATTAAGCAAGGTAGAAACAATATTCTAGTGAGTAAATACATACAGGAGCAGGGGAAAAAAGAAATTACTTTCATTGCTGCAGCTTCTGAGAGAACATAAACACCTTCATGCATTTGGATTTTGGTGGACTTAATGGCTACACAAACACTTGTCAGGCTGTCAGTCCTGGGTGCAGAAACTGTTGAACTTCCATTAACAAAATTCATCTGGGCAAACAGATTTTCCTCTTACAAATTCTGCAGAACTCCTGTACAGAGGTTGAGATAATCCTCTTCTTTCAGCCTGGTCTCTCTTCATGCACTCAACTTGAAGCACGTGAATTGTCCCAGTAAAGACAACAAAACCCTTACTCTGCCTAAAGCTAGAAATGCAGCCAAGTACCTTTGTGAATTAGGATCTCTGAACTCACAGGCATTAACTGAATTAAAGCAAAAAAAGATGATGTACAAGTGAAAATAAAGCTGTGCAACCTCTCCTCTGTTTTCAAACTATTTGTTTAATAGACCCTTAGAGAAAATAATTCCTGTCAAATAAAGTGTATACCTATTAAAGAAAAGAAATATCTTTTACCTCTAAGCTGCTGGAGATCTTGGTTTTAGAAATATAATAATGGTAAATATTGTAAATTCAGAGACAGACAATAGATCCTGAAGATCATCCCTCGGCAGTGAACAAAAACCTGTAGTCCATCACTCCTCAAAATTCAATACTAACAAAAGACAATAATAATAACAACAGCAGTAACAACAACAATTTCCTCAGATAAATCTCCTGTTGTTTTCTCAAATATAAGAAAAACCTCAGAGCAGAGAATGTCTGTACTGATGGCAAATTTGGACCTGTAAATGAAGCCAAGGGCTGTGAGTTCTGCCTCAGTATTTACAAGAACTCTAATCACCCTTTGTAAATTTTCTGCAATAGACAAAACATCTGAAATCAGAGAAGTCATTAAAATTATGAGCACTCCTTTGTATTTGCAAGGGAGGTTTGCTCCCCGAGCTCTCCAGATATCCATGTATCTCCAGGCTTTCAGGAAGAGCTGAAAGGGGACTGCACTCTTTCCAAAATAAGTCATTTTTATCAACCCATTGGTGATTATTTTCCAAGAAGAGGATAGAATCAGAAAACCTAAAGGTAATTAGGCTCTCTTGAGGAAGTTAGCCAAGAATCATCTCTGGGCTATCCCCATGAGGAGTTACACTTGCTTGCCTTTTCTCTGTCATCCAGTAACATGAAACGGTTTTCAGAGAACCAGCAGTGTGAGAGAAGAAAAGATACCACTTCATCGTAGTGAGCTGCTCTGACAGCACAGATTGTTCCCTAAATTTCCTCTGGTATATTCAGAGTAACATTCCAGCCCTGCCTAGGACAGAGCACAGCATAGTGGTGCCTCAATAAATGAGAAATAAAGACATAAGCTGTACTCCTGACAGGAAATTTAGTTTGCTTTTCCAACTAGATTTTTATTATCTCTCCCTATTCCCTTCCCTTCTCTGCAGCTCTCTGAAATAATGGCAGCATCTCTGTGCTCAGAACACAAAGGATTTCCACATTTTCATAGCCCACAGCCAGATTGTTTCTTTGCAGGTGCTTCCTGAAAAGCAAATGCAGTTTTTCCTGCCTTACTTCTGATGCTTTGCCCTAACCACAAGTTGTATCAACCATATCTACATCAGACAGAAACCACACTAAGCATCATCTTTCTGAAACTCATCCTCTTGCATGTCTTCAAACATTGGCAGGCTGGAGACACATCTGGTTTCCATCCAGCCTTTTCCATACATCTTAATGTTTCCAAATACTTAGGTATTATCTATGCAAAAGCCACATAATTTTTGGTGGAGTAAAATTCATAAATAGCAAGGTAAATATGGAGGTAAACCAGAAAACTGGGCAAGCATGGTAATCAAAAGCCTGATTAAAGCATGTGTGGACAAACAGAGAAACTGTCTCAAAGAGTCCCTTCAAAGTGGGGGGATTTACAACATCACCAACACAACTTGTCATTCACTGGAGATGGTGACAACATTAAAAATGAATCACACACACCTCAGAGCCCCAGAACACCTCTGAGCTTTGAGCATGGACCCTGCAAAGGGGGTGAAAGAAAAAGGGTGGTAGCATGTCCCCGTTGTCACTGGGTAATTAACCACACACATCAGCCACGTGCCCTCCCTCCACCTGCAAACTCTTAACAACATCTCCGCCTCTCTGACGCCGAATTCGCTTATTTTCAGATTTTCCTCCCAGTTGCATCAGCCAGCCTTTGAAATGAAAGCCAGGGCAAAATGAGATGAAAACAACGAGCCATAATCCAAGAGCATTAAGCAGTAGAGTGTGACAGTGTCACCTGCCCTCAGCACCCTCCGTTTGCTGCCCTCCAAGGACAAGCCCCTCGCTCCCAACGGCTGAAGCCGCGTGCTCTTCCTCTCGAGGAACTGTGCCCTCACTCTGTGTGTCATCAATGACTTACATTATTGTTTTCACTGACTGCTACATACCCCATGTCCCTGGTTTCCCCTCGCTGCTGGGACCTAAAGGATGTTCCCATTCCTGGCGTTTTTCAGCCATTTTTGGGCTGCTCGTAGACGGCTGCGGTCGCGTTCAAACGCTGTCGGGAACAACTTGGTGACAGATGATCCTGCCATGGAGCAGGGGGACAAACCACTCCTCAAGGTCCTTTTCAGGATCTGGGGGGGTTGATGGTTCTGTGGCAGGCAGCATTTTAGTTAAATGTTTTTTTTTTTCTCTGACTATGGAAAAATTTGTATATTCAATGTAATTTTTTGCTGGTTTGCTTCCCTTTATTATATTGTCCATCTTGGGCATTTTTCATCATGCAGTAACCTTAACCCTGACTCAAAAACTGTTAGGGTGTAAGCAAATTTAATCCCATTACAATTACCATGACTCTCCACTCATAAAACTATACAGATGATTTAATGGTTTGCTGAGTGACAGTCCCCAGACCCATTAGGCCTAAATGCTCCCCGAGAGCCCAAACTCACAGATACTTATGCACACTCTTAGAAATAAACACAGATATTCACATGCAAGTAAAGAAAGAAATATTCACAGCCATGTTTCTAAACATGCACACCTGCAGAACTAGAGCCTGCCTTAAGGACCTTCCCCACCTGGATCTGAGATATGATAATCGATTCATGCAAATGAACCTACACCATAAAAGTATTTATTTCGCTTTCCAGGTGACACAACTAGCAAGTGCAACTTTAAAATGAACTTCTCCATGTTTTAAAGGCCATATTAAAATATTGTCAGGCTCCAGGTGGAGGTCATTCCCAAACAGGCACAGATTCTATGGGGATAAGTCTGCACAGGCACTTCAAATGAATCATCCCTTGCAAGGGATTCCTTCCTGAGCTGTGCAGAGTTGGTAACTTGTTTTATTAATACTGTAAATTATTGCTTCACTTTTATTTTTTAATTTCAAAACTGTTTTTAACAATACATACGACAGCCTCAGGGCAAACCTCTCTCTTGGAGGCACACAAACTCTGCTAGAATCACTAAGGGCTAGGCAGGCGTAGCTTCAAAGGCAGATTTGGGACCTATAACATTAATTCATCCACCAAATGGAGCTCCAAAATCCATTAAGGAAAAATAACTAGTAACCATCTGTCTTTATTCATCAGGCTGAAAGCAGTTAATCAAACCTAGTGGACATTTTTACTTTCTTCTTTCTCTCTCAACAGCTTTGAACACAGATGCAGCCTTTCCATAATTAAGCTGAGCATTGTAGCTCCTAGACAGATTAATTCTGGAGAGCTTGTCAAAAATGTCAGATGGCAGACAGGTTCTGTGTCTTGTCCCAGGGATTTCTGGAATTTTTATATTTATATCTACATATATGGGCAGATTCAGAATGCAGTTATTAAAATTAATAACCCCTTATAATTCTTAACCCCTTCTCTATAACAGGGTACAGTTTTTCTCTCTCTGTTAGGGATGCAAGTCAGGATGGGACCTCAGCAGTGAACAAATGTCCCCAGGAACTGAGCTGAAATATGGGATGCAAATGGGCACCAAAAGGGAGCTACTTCTGCTCACCACTGAACCACACCTGTCACTGAGGGGCAAAAAATTCTGTGAACACATTGACAGCGTTCTGAAACAAGGTAAAGGTGTTCCAGGTCACAGGAGCCTGATTCCAGCAGGCTGGAATATCATTGAAGAGCTCATGCCTAAGAGCTATTCCAGGCACGAGCTTTTAGGAAAGTTCTCAGGCACAGTTTCTATCAACTTTAAAAGAATACACACAAGTACCCAAGGAAGCTTTTAGTTCTCAATTACTTTTAACAATGAGCTCGTATGTGGGTTTGATTCCCTTTTTCTGAGTTCTAACATTTTAAAGCAGAGAGCATACCCAATTCTTAAGGATTTTATGTTACCTATTAAAGATTATGTTTTTCCAATTTAAGCCTACAGTCAAATTTATGGACTGAAGCTAGGATTTAAAAGTACCTAGGAGTAATTTTTGCTTCCTTTGAACTGGGTTTTTATTTTTAAAGGAAGGAAAAGATCACGTCAAATACATCTTCGTGCTGATAAAATAAGAATTTCAATGTCATTTAAAAGTTTGAAGTTTAAAAGTTCTTCCCCTTATAACTGGTTACAAAGAAGAGTCGATTACCATTACATTTGATGAAATAATGCAGATTGAAAATGAGATGTGCCAAATAATGAGAGATGGTCCCAGGGAAAGCCACTCAATGACTGAAGCAGAGACAGGCAGGGGGGTTTCCAAGCAGTCATTAAAACTGGACCACAGGGAGTAGTGAGGCAAATCAGTAGATCTTGATCAAACTTCACTGGTTAAATCCAAACTAAATCAAAAGATTTATATGGAATGTGTTTGTATCCTTAGGAATATAATTTTCCCTTCATCTGTTTAACTGCTGATAACTGATCCAACCTCAGCCTTCTGTCCCCACAGATACACTCAAAATGGCAAATGGAAATGAGGCACCCAAGTACATTTGGAAAAGGGGGAAAGAATTAAGGACCTCTAGATATCAGACTCTACAGCAGAAAATAGACAAGGGAGAGGTATCTTGGAGAAAAACTCTGCTGGCACAATCTCTCTTTCAATGGCACTTCTTTCCACCAGGAATATTTAAGCACTTAGCTGTCATAAATGCTCCAAGATGTAAATACCATTCCCACAGAACACATCAATGAACTGGAGCAGAGAGATCATCATCTGTTCAGTGAAAAATCCCAGCTGAGAACTCCTGGAACTCAGCTCTCATTTCTGTGCTCAGCGAGACAGGGATCATCCTGACAGGAAATGCTCTTGGAGCACTCGTAGCCTACACCCCATCAAACAACACTTCACAGACATCAAACAAAGGTCAGCTGAGAACTGGGTTGTAGATGCTGACCCAGAATTTCTCTGGAGATTGAGAAAAAGCAGGAAGATGCCCAGCTGAGAAAATCCAAAGCGTGCAGTGGAGATGGGAAGGGCTCATCAGAAAGGTGTCAGCATCTCTCAGAGGGAGAAGAAACATTTACATATGTACATATGTAAACAGGCAGACACAGGTGGGGGAAAATTGCTTTTACACAGAAAGATAAAGAAAGAAGATATTACTAATCCACAAGAACCATGGCAAAAGCATGAATAAAAATGGTTTTGTATGCAGATTTTGCCCATGGCCAACTGTAACTATGACACACCTGGCCTCAGTGTTGTGATTCACAGTGTTTCCTACACACAAGATAATCCTCTTAAATCTACTTTATCTGGTGTTATCATCCTCACTTGGTTCCTGTCTGTTACCAGAAACAAAATTTCAGCACTGATAAATCCAAGCACAATTACTGAAGATAAATACATTTTCAAAATGACAGAGGGGTTAAAATTCTGAATGTGAGGCTCCTCCTACTCTTTTGTTGAAGGCACAGATTGTTCAAACTTGAACCAACTTGCCACCAAAACAAGTCTCAAACCCAAGATGTGCAGAGAGGCACGAGCTGTTCCTGCACTGCAGCAGAGGCACACAGAGCTAAGAATTCATGGACAGGCAGCAGTGAGATCTAATCCAGGCCAGGTTCCTTACAGGGAGCTCTTCCCCAGGATTGCTACAGGTTCAGTCCTGAGCCCTGCCTCAGTTTTCTGGGAGGGATTCTTTACCCTTACCTCTTCTTTCACCTCTCCCACATCTTCCTTTAGTCCAAGTCCAGCTGGAGGGAGCTGAGGGGGACCTGACACCCACTGTGTCCTTTCTGCTCTGTGCAAAACTCAGCATTTAACCAACAGAAGTCAGAGAGGAGATACCTCAAGATGGGGAAAGTACAAACCTGAGTCTCAGGTGAGTATTTTTAAGGACTAAGAATCACAGAAAAGACTCCCCCTAGGATCAACAGACACATGACAGAAATTGTAACACTGGAGTCTTTAAAACTGGAATTTTATACTCTGTGAAATTATGTGAGAACTTTAAACAGCTACTGCAACCTCCTGAGGATAAAGCACAATCCAGCCCTGAACACACCTGCCCAAACAGCAGTGCATTCAACAAATTGCCCATGAAACTGAAAGTTCAAGTTTACAGTAATGCAACACAGAAAATTAAGATGGAAATACAAAGACTTCTAATGAGAAGGGGAGACGTGACAACAATTATTTTCATCCATTCCTCTGAATGCCATCACGTACTTGGGTTTGTGCTGCTATAAATATGTCCTTTTGTAATCTCTAAAACCTCCAAAAGGCCAGAGAACACAGAAAGCTTTTATAAAATCAGTATTTACAGTAAAGCATCTTGAAGACTTACATGAATGGTGTTAAAGGTTTACATTTGGTACCTCACCTGCACAAGAAGAGTTCAACTATTAAAAGAGTCAAAATTGGACAGCTCCATCACCCAGAGATTTCAGGAAGTGCAGCTGAAATACAACAGCCATAACTCAAAGGCTGCAGATGCAGTCACAGAACACAGTAAAAGAGGGGAAGAACTGACTGTGACAACTTTTCTCAGAGTGCTGCTGTGCTGCCCCCAGCACGAGGCACAAAACAAGCTCTACCTACATGTGAACTACACTCTGCAGCTTCACATGCATATGTTAATTTAGCCTTAATTTAGACACTAAATATTCCTCTATTTATTCCATAAAGGAGGAAAGTAAATTAAAAGTTTGTAACACACAGCACCTTCTTTCCAAGGTATCAGTCCATGATAAACACTTCAGCTATTATGGCACCAAGCAGTCAACTTGTTACAGAAAATCAGTAACTCAAATAATCAGATAATTCTAATTTTAAGACGTCTGAATTGTGGAATACACATTAATAATGTAATATTGCACCAAGACTACCTAGGAAAGCTGGATATGGTGGCAGCAGATGTTAATTGAGACCCATTTTAAAGTGTAATCTACAGGAGGTGGAGTCCTGCCTCCTTTCCAGCCCTGCTTGGGCTGCTGCTTTTTGTACCAGAGGTAATGAGGGAATTTCCAACCAAAATGGGAGGAATGACTGCAGCCTGCTCTCACACAAGGGACATCCCAACTTTGAAACTCCCTTCAGGTTAATAAACTTCAGGACACCAGGGGAAGCCCATCATGAGCAAAGCCCTTCCTGACAAGGCAAAGGCAGAGTGACCCATTTGCACACCAGGCCCGGGGAATTTGGCTGCATAATCTTATTGACACCTCCAAACTCTGAGTCATTTTGCTTTCTCAACTACAATTATGGAAGGCATTTTCCTCACAAACAGATAAAACATGATGGGAGGTGGGATGGCTCTGCCTGATAAGCTAATAATGTGCATGCTGTTGAGGTGTGATTAGCTGCCTGCTGGAGTGGATGCCTGTTCCTAGCAGAGATTGCCTTTATTTATGGCAGCAGGGAAAGGAGCCAGGACGAAAACTACACGAGAAACACAAATGGTGAAGTCTGCTGGCTTTGCTGTTAACAATATGGCACTGAAGGGATTCTCAGTGGCCACTCAAAGTGCTTTCCCAGGCTTTCCCAGAGGGATTTTCAAAAGGAGAAAGGAGCTCAGGCAAAGACTTGGGGAAAGAACTGCACCAGATAATGTTTTCTCTTGGAAAGGGTTAAAACAACCACTGCTAAACCAGGCCTTCTTTGGTACAGTTTTTTGTTGTTGAGGTTTGGGTTTTGTTTTTTTTTGGTAACTTGAAGATTACACATTCAACTTGAGAAACCTTCATTATACAAGAAAGCCAATTACTAGAACATGTTGTTCCTCTAAGTCACATAGAAGAACATTTCAGCTTATCCAGTTTGTCCATAATGCCTGTTTGATTCTTCCATGTTCCTATGATGGATGAAGAATTAAGCTGATGTATGACTGGAATTAATCCAGTGTTTTCCATTGGCACAAATTCTGTTTCTATGGGCTGGATACTCTCTGAAAGACATTGAAGCAGTGCTTCAAATGCAAAGCTCCTTCAGAACTGTTTTACCATAAGAATCAAAGAAAAAAACCCCAGATGTTTCAATTCCCTGGTTATTCAGATCTTGCTTCTCCTTCAAAAGTAGAAAAAATTCAAAACCAGTTATAACCAGATGCTGCACCCACAACTTCTGCCACAAGGAATGAAAATTAGGAGCCAGAATAACTTGCAGTAAATTACTGTAAGTTATAGCACACCTCCAGTTGAACAGATCCCACTTTGAACACCTTCTTCATGTTACCATTCCAGGATAAAAAATGTCCAAATAAGGCTTTTGAACAGAAGAAAAATGCATGTTATAACTATCTCATCTTTGTAACATCAGTAATCTTGCCCCGTTTTAGAGTTATTGGATTTATTTTGTTTTGACCAAGTGCCTGGAACCTTCAAAATTTTGGGTTCTTAACAAACCCTTTTTAAGGGAAAACTCATGCTTTTATGTCAGAATCTCTTATTTTGAAATAGCTCAGAAGAGAGTCACACATCAGGCCATGATAAAATGCTTATGAATTCTGAATTCTACAGTCATTACTTTCGTGGAACAGAATAAATCAGTATCAAAGATACACAGGAGTGTGGTGCTCTTGTAAACACCAAGATGCCATTAAGGAAGCCTTGTGGAGGTTATCTCACTCAAGCAAAGCTGAAGCAGGAGATTTTCTCTTTTTTTGAGTTTGTTTTCCTGTACTTCGAACTCTTACCTAATCTTTCCTCTGCAAAATTATGTAATTTTTGGAATGTTTTCAAGGTCATTACAGAGCTAAATGGCAGTAACAATCTTTAAGCCAGTGTCCTGTTTCCTTGCAGTTCTAAGTGCCTGAAAATGGGAGAGCAGTGCTGAGACCTTGAGCACAGAACCAGGAACGTGAAAGCACCAGGAGTGTGGAGATGGAAATCAGCTCTTCAGCAAATACACTTCCTTTCCCCCTCATCAAGTACATTTTCCACTGAGAAACCCACAGAAATGCTACAACAAATTCCTGGTGTTCTTGCTGACACATCTCATCCTCACCACCAGAGTCTGCAGACTTCTTACACAGGCACAGAAAATTAGCACAGTACAAAATACAGATTAATGAACACATTTTGAGTTTGTTCTACATGTGGTATCTACAGCACATGATTAGCTGCCTGTGAAGCTGAAAGATCCCTTAGATCCTTCCAAAAGATCAAAGCAGTACCATCAACTGGGTGTTCAATTATTAGTGTCAATGATTCATAACAGACCAACCTCATCTTGCTTCTGCTGGAGGGCAAGATTTCTGTACACCTATGGAGAGCTGAACTAAATTATAAATTACTTCAGCAGAAAAGCCTTTCCTTGTTATTAGTGTGGTAAATAAGGGCATCTGGATGCACATCAATCACACTTGAAACTGAATCAGACAATTACTGAAATGTAAGTGTATAATTACCTTCTGAAATAGCTTGCTATGGAAAATTTAGAAGACTTGCTTTAAGTAACAGAATCAAAGACATTCAGCACTGCATTCCAAAATCTGTCCTCCCCTACTCTGAGAGCAAAAACATCTGTGAAAGTATTTGCAATAAAATTTTACTCATCTTTCCATTTCTTAACATACCAACTTCTAAAGTATCTCATCCTGTCAGGTACCAAGAGGCTCAACCCTTGAGCCCCTGCAGTCCTGTGTGCCTCCTCTGCAATACTGAAATTATTAATGAGGCTACAGGATGAGCTAAAATTTGGCTTTTAGTTCCAAGGTGCTGCAATTACATTGGATGGCATCAGCCTGTACTGCTCAGGACTGACATCAGTGCAGTGTGTTATGCAAACAGGTATCAGCACCTCGGAACTCCAGGTAACACATCAGGTCAAATTACCACTTAAAAAACCACACTGGGCTTAAGGGAGCTCAAGAGCAACATCACAGGAGCAAACATTGACTTCAGACACCTGGGGTGAAATGTTTAGGAGAGGATGAGTCCCTGCAGACTCTGCTCAGCTCCACGGAGGTTATGAAGATTAATAAGTACTGATTCTAAAAACTGGGTTATTGATGTGCCCTGCAGGGTACACAGAGAGACACACAGACCACAAACTGCAATTTGTCATCAAAGTAAAAAGGGAGAACACAGGTTATTCCCAGTCCTGTGCTCAAACATTCACTTAGCCCAAAATATGCAAACCTTCTTCCCTTCCCTTTAGGATAAATAAGTGCTACTCTTGGAAATAGGATAATCTACATTTTTGAAGCATTACAGAATGGAAAAGAAGTTGATTTCTGATGGTTCCACAGAATGCATGCATCACTTCCTACTGCTGAAGAGACACCTCAGAATCAAGCTTGTTCTTTAAGAATCTTCACCAAAAGAATTCAAAGCATCTTCAGTGTCTTTAATAGTAATGATTTTTTTATAACTAATGCACTGAGGACAACATGCACCCTCCTCCACCCACACCCCAGGCCAGAGCTGCTCCTGGGCAGGGGAGGGGAGGGAAGGTTCCCTCCTGCACAGCCTGGAGCACAGCTGCCCCAAGAGAATGAGGAGGGACAGATCCCTGTGGGCAGGGGCAGCATCATATCCCCCTCCCTCCACGGGGCCTTCACTGGACCTGGCTTCTGCACCTGTATGAAAAGGAACTCACTCGTTAGGTGCAGGTTAACATTCACCCCCAAATCCACATCCATGCTCAAGGTGATCCCAAAGCTATAATAAAATGGAGATTTGGTTTTTTGACAGTATAGAAAGAATTCTTTAACAAAGCCCACATATCTTCAGTGCAACATGAAAATCTTCCTTCACTCCAGGATCTCAAAATACTCTGCAAACAGCCTGACCCTTTGCAAGACTCTTGAGTAGAGGCTACTTTCCATTTTGTGAATTCCTGCTTTGATAAGGAATCCCTGCACCTCCTTCCAGTCAGGACTAAGATGTTTATAAAGTCATATCTCCTACAGTGAGAGAGCACAGCAGAATTAGATTAGGAAAATGATATAAAGAAACTGCTCAGATGAACAATTCAGTGAACAGTGCTCACTAAGCAGTAAATACAATTAATACTGAAATCCTTTTCCCTTCTCAGTGTGGAAAAAATTGGCTAAGTTTTTCCAATAGTGGAATTCACAGAAAAAAGCACTTTGGATGGTAATCTCCACATCACCAGACATATGACAGTTCCACAAGCAACACTGTACAGTCAACAGCTGCCCTAAGAAGTCAGTGCAAACATTTTCAGAGGGTGTAACTTGCACACTTCTCTGAGCTCTTTAAGCTCCATACAATTGGTTTCTTAGTTTATTAATTTATTTACAGCAGCTCCCATTTGAGCACCAAAACACAAACGACACCAGCACGACCATAACCTCAGGCAGGGAGAAAGTTCAATGACAGCTTTGTCCCAGAACACAAATCAATGTTCTGAAGGTCACTAAGGAAACCTCTGCCAGAACCAAGACTCAAACTCAGCATTTTTATCCATTACACTGTCCTCCTTGAAAAATATTCCAGTCTAATCAAGATTGAATGTTTGATTCTAATTTTGAACATTACAATTCTAATGCCATTCACAATGTAGGTTCTGTTTTCACCTCTTTAGTACTATTTTAACCAATTGGTTTTACATGTTTTAGTAAGGCCATAAACATGGTTGGTTCTAACCTAGTTTTAAATCTTGATCTCTACTCTCATTGCATTAAAAAAAATCACAATTAAGTAATACCTAAAAGAAATCAATCAAGTAATAAGAAAACAGTAAGCTAAGGTTTACTTTCCCAGATGAAATATTGCCCTGCTTCCTGAAATAGTACTGCTGGCATGCTTTGTATTTTGATGACAAAAATAATTTCACTAGCTAAGTATTTTAAATTGCAAAGGGAACCAGATGAACTAACACACCCTGAAAGAATAATTAATTATTTCATTGCTTATTCTTTCTAACTTGCACTGTTTACAGCAGCTGCTTATTTAGCTGATTTAAGGATTTCTTTGCAGCCCATTTTAGGCTCATTGCAGATAACTCTCACTTACACTGCAAATCCTTCTATCCTGACACATCTTGCCCTAATGTGCAATTCAAGGTATCAATGCAATCTCTTCAAGTGGCTGTAGCATAGTCTCATTCCCTGCCTGCTGAGATACATGCAAGGCATGCTCCAAAAAGCCTGGATCTTTAAAGGGAAAAGTAGGGCTTACATGGTTTTTTAAAAGATAGACACAATGTCAGGACAAACATTCTACTATAAGTAAAATAAAACTGTAAGTCCATTTATTTGATGGCAAAACAGAACTTATGGTACATTGAGAAAGTCCATAAAACCTTAGGAAAAGGAGAGTCCCATAGGAAATGATAAACCAGTAATAAACCAGTAATAAAATGATAAACCAGTGATAAACCAGTAATAAACCAGTAATAAATAACCAGGGGTTATGCAAAACTGAGATGTGAGGGTGTCAAGTCTTAACATAAGATCTGTCAGTGTAAGATGAGGACAGTATTCACCCACAGCTTTCACAGATGTCACTGTTTTGAAGGGATGAATGTTCCTCACTGTCCTCTGGAGCCAAAAAGGGCAGTTCACAATAATGAGAAATAAAACTGATAGTGGCTGAAGAGCAGCATCTTTACAGTATTTAAACCACAGCCTTATTATAGCCACAATATCCATAATTACAGATAACCTGACACAATTCACTCTCTGTAGATGACATAGCAGGCAGAGAGCAAGATAAAAATACAGAAAATATAGAGAGGGGTCTGAATCCTGCAAATTGTCCTGCACAGACATCACAAAGTCCAGGGGACAAACGTCACCCTGGGGTTAACAGCTGCCTATTCAAACAGAGGGATTTACTCACACAACACAGAGTGTGAGGTCACTGCTCAGAGAGCTCAAAGCTCTGTGAGCTCTGAGGAGAAAGTGGCTGAGCATGGAGTTTCCATCCTTGGAGATATTCAGTGCCAACAGAAACCCAGGGAACCCCTCTGGCTGAACCTGCTTTGTGCAGGGAGTTCAACAGGGCAATATCCTTCCAGCCTCGGCTGTTCTGTGGTCCTTCAATATTCCATTCAAACACAATTTCTGTTAGCAAAAGAGAGCCACCAAATGCCCTAATCTCAGTAAGACTCCACAAAGATTAAAAAAAGCTTTGTGTCCACAGATCCCAAGGAAAGTTCAGGACTCTTCTGGACATTGCAGGGGATTAAACACTTGGGAAAATATTCTCAAAACCTCCATCAAGATTATGCATAAATCCCAAAGGCTGTAGCTATACAGAATCCTTATCTTTAGTATTTAGGAATATGTAAGGGATTTCTCAGCTTGTGAGCTAGAATTCTCACACCTCTGTGAACCCATCATTAATTGTATGTCTGGAGGGTATTTTAGGGGATGCCTCAAGGCTCTTTCAAACCCACTCTCCTGCTATACAGACAGGAGAGAGGGAAATCAGCTATGACTGAGGGATGCCCTCAAAGCCAGACACTCCACACATCTCCACAGGTGCAGCAGCCCTGGATAATCAGGTACAGCATCAGCTCCATCTTGAAATTCCTATTTAAGAGTCCCAGAGGGTCACCAGCAATAAATCATTGCTTTAAAAAAAATCTTTAGTACTTACAGAATTCTTAGAATCTGTTTAGTTCTAATTCTTGCCAGCCATCCATCAAAAATACAACAGAGCCTACTGCACCTACTTCTGTCAAGGTTTTGCAAAACACAAACTTGCGGGGTTTTAAGTATTTTTGACACAGAATCCACTCTCTGGCATTCCCCAAGTGGCTCAGTTCTGCAAATGAAAAATGGAAAACACCACAAGCCAGACTTTGATCGTGTAATTCTTCATTGTTTTCCTGTTACGGCTTTGTCTCGCAGACAGCTGGGACTGCTGATGCTGAACCCAGAACTGCAGCAGCAGCCAGGCAGTGCTGGCAGTGCCCTCCCTCTGCCCAAACCATCCCAGCCCCTGCCCAAACCATCCCAGCCTCTGCAGGGCACAGCACGCTCCTATGAGGGTGCTCGTGGTGCAGCAGGATGTGGGACAGCCACTTCCAGCCAGGGAGGAGCTGTGAGGGCACAGCTCTCCCAGACGTGGTGGGACACCCAAAGGCAGCTCTGGTACCTTTGGAGCACCAGGAAATCTCAGAACCATGAAGGCTGGAAAAGTCCTCCAGGATCATCACATCCAACCTTTGACCCAACACCACCTTGTCAAGTAAACCACAGCACTGCCATGTCCAGTGGTTTCCTGAGCACCTTCCAGGACTGGTGACTCCAGCATTTCCCTGGGCAACTCATTCCAATGCTTGACAACCCTCCCTATGAAGAAATGTTCAGCAGCAAGTCCAGAAATTCCCCTGTCCACCCAAATTGCCCAGGGTCAAGGGCTCCTCAGCCTCTCTTAAGTGGCCCAGACCTCTGCAGAGCCTCACACCCCTGAGATGACACTTGCAGGCACCCCCTGAAGGAATCACAGAACAGTTGGAAGGGACTTTGAGGATCATGTAGTTCCACCCCCCTGGAAGGGACACTTACCACTATCCCAGGTTGCTCCAAAGCCCATCCAACCTGGACTTGAACACATCCAGGACAGCCACAGCTTCTCTGAGAAACCTGTGCAAGGACCTCACCATCCTCAGAGGGAAGAACTTCTCCCTAATATC
>VZRX01016375.1:25100-119190 GCA_013398075.1 Notiomystis cincta
CCCACCCACAGCCCCGAGCCGCTCTCCCAGCGCTGCCCGTCCGTCCCCAGCCCGGATCCACCCGGACCCAGGGGTGCGGTACAAAGACGGGCACAGCGAAGGCTCCGATTCCACCGCCGAGCCCCATTCCGGAGCGCCGCAGGCTCCGAGGGAAGGGCACGACCAGCAGCTCCCCGCCACACAACCCCAGGGGCGGCACAGGCCGAGCGCCCCGGCGCCATCTCGGGCTCGCCCCCGCCCCGCCCGGCTCCATTTCCCGGGATCCGGCAGGGCCCGGGGAGCGCGGCAGGAGCGGCACNACAGCACTGCCATGTCCAGTGGTTTCCTGAGCACCTTCCAGGACTGGTGACTCCAGCATTTCCCTGGGCAACTCATTCCAATGCTTGACAACCCTCCCTATGAAGAAATGTTCAGCAGCAAGTCCAGAAATTCCCCTGTCCACCCAAATTGCCCAGGGTCAAGGGCTCCTCAGCCTCTCTTAAGTGGCCCAGACCTCTGCAGAGCCTCACACCCCTGAGATGACACTTGCAGGCACCCCCTGAAGGAATCACAGAACAGTTGGAAGGGACTTTGAGGATCATGTAGTTCCACCCCCCTGGAAGGGACACTTACCACTATCCCAGGTTGCTCCAAAGCCCATCCAACCTGGACTTGAACACATCCAGGACAGCCACAGCTTCTCTGAGAAACCTGTGCAAGGACCTCACCATCCTCAGAGGGAAGAGCTTCTCCCTAATATCCAATCTAACCCTTCTCTCTTTCAGTCTGAGTCCGTTCCTCCCTGTCCTGTCACTACAAATATTGCAAATAGTCTTGCCCCATCCTTCCTGTGAGCTCCCTTCAGGTACTGGAAGTTGGGTCCCCCTGGAGCCTTCTCTTTTCCGGATGCACAGTCCCGGTTCTCTCAGCTGGAGCAGCTCTGCAGGTGAGGTCTCACCTGAGCGGGGCACAGTCCTCCCTTCCCCGGCCGCCCACACGGGGGCTCAGCCGGGCTCGGGGGTTCAGGGCCGGGGCAGGTGCAGCTCCCACNGGGGGACCCGGCCGGGCGGGCACGGCTCCACCACAGGGCTCCGTGCCCCGGGAACCGCTTCCCGCGGGGCTGAATCGCCTCCTGCCTCCCCGGCAGCGGGGGAAGGCGAGGGCTGCGCTTAGAGCGTGAGCGGGATCTGAGTGACTGCGGGAACGCGAGCTGATGCCGAACGCGGGCTGGTTTTAATGTGTCTTTGCGATGTGGTTTGTAGGTCAGCTCCAGCAACAGTGCCACGGGAAAGAGGATGGAAGAAGGAAACGCTGCCAAGGAACGAGTCCTCATTACTGGAGGAGGGGGTTATTTTGGCTTCCGGTTAGTGCGTTAAATAGTTATTAGATACAGGAGTAAATGGAAGAGGTTGCTGCTGGGGAGGCAGCAAAATCCATCTGTGAAAGGGAAACCTGTGGGCCTGGGACGCCTGACCCAGTTGATCCCATCTTCTGGTTCATGCGGGGTCTCGGTTTTAAACAAACTCGGTTTCTCTCTTTCCAGAGGCTGCAAATAACGCTGTTATCCCGATCCCAAATGTCAGGCAGCAGCTGCAGACGTTTCCCTGTGTGCTCACCTCTGTAGGACGTAAGATCAGCAGCAGCAGCCTGCTCTGAAGGACAAGCCTACACTTGTACACACATTTCTCTTTTGATCTGCAAATGGTTACACATGCGTTTAGCTCTGTAGATTAAGAACTCCAGCTGAACTCCCAAGAATGTATTATTTTCATGAACAGTGATGCTTTAGGATTAGAGTTATTAAGAAGGTGCACATTTCGGTGAAATCCATTTTCCCTTGGTGGAGCTGGCTCTGCAGGCCATGTAAAGAAAAAATCCTATTTGGAGCCCTAGACTATAACTGCTTACAGAGGGGAGACAGATCACAGTCAGGACTAGAAAATAAAGTCAATTTCAAGTCAGGGGAAGAAAAAAAATCTCAGAAGATGCCTAACTTCTGATTAGCTTTTCTCTCCACTGTCATCCCCTTAAAGCACAGTAGACATACAAAAATGTAGGAAAGGGGAAGAGAAACACCAGAGTTACACTTTGTGTCAGTACCTGTGACTTGGAGTAACATGTAGACCTGTGCAAAGTATTCATAGCAGGGTAGAAGCATCTTTGCCACTCCTCCATAAATCTCAAAGACCA
This sequence comes from Notiomystis cincta, assembly GCA_013398075.1. NCBI lineage: Eukaryota > Metazoa > Chordata > Aves > Passeriformes > Notiomystidae > Notiomystis > Notiomystis cincta. Next base: position 27,270 of record VZRX01016375.1, read on the forward strand.
ACCTGTTTTGAGAGAATTGGGATGGCACAAAAGCAGTAAGACAAAACAAGTAAAGCCCTGTTTTTAAAAAAGTATTTGGCAAGAGATGCACATCTGAAAGTTGCTGTTGCTGATCTGAAGGGGACAAAATTTCAGTTACTTCTCTTCAGAATTTCCATTTACAGCAGTTCTGCCTTTTTTTCAGTTTTTGTCTCCAAGTATTGATGTGAGTGTGAGAAATTAGTTCAGCACCTAAACTATCACAGCTGAGCCTTCCCTAGAGTAGGTGGCTGAGTATTTAAAAGACTCCCATGAGAGAAATAACCAGCATGAAAACAGTTAATGGTCTTCTCTGCCTTGCAGGTGAGATGTTTCATGCACCATGGGGCTGCATGCTAACAGATGGTTTCTGTCATGTTTTAGTTTAGGTTGTGCCATTTATCAAAAGGGAGTCGATGTGATTCTCTTTGATGTCGTGAAGCCACTTCAGACTGTGCCAGAGGGAATCAAGTTCGTGCAGGGGGATATCTGTTGCCTGTCTGAAGTGGAAGGAGCTCTCCGAGATGTAATCTGCGTATTCCACATCGCTTCCTACGGAATGTCTGGCAGGGAGCAGCTGAACCGAAAACTTATAGAAGATGTTAACGTGAAAGGAACAGAAAACGTCATCCAGGCCTGCAAGAGCAGGGGAGTGCCGAGCCTGGTTTATACAAGTACCTACAATGTGGTATTTGGAGGCCAGGTTATAGAAAATGGGGATGAGTCTCTGCCTTACCTCCCGCTGCACCTTCACCCTGACCACTACTCCCGAACGAAATCCTTGGCTGAGATGAAGGTGCTGGAGGCAAACGGTGCTGAGCTGGGAGAGGGGAGAGGTGTCCTGAGGACCTGTGCTCTCCGCCCAGCAGGGATCTACGGGCCTGGGGAGCAGAGGCACCTTCCAAGAATAGTCAGCTACATTGAAAGGGGACTGTTTAAATTCGTGTACGGAGACCCTCTGAGTCTGGTAGAGTTCGTACACGTGGACAACCTGGTCCAGGCTCATGTCCTGGCCTGCGAGGCTCTCAGAGCCAGCAAGCAGCACATTGCTGCAGGCCAGGCCTATTTTATTTCTGATGGCAGGCCTGTCAATAACTTCGAGTTTTTCCGACCGCTAGTGGAAGGTTTGGGTTACGAGTTCCCGACCCGGCGCCTTCCCCTCTCCCTCGTCTATTTCTTGGCCTTCCTCACTGAAATAGTGCATTTTCTTGTAGGGCGAGTTTACAACTTCCAGCCCCTCCTCACTCGCACCGAGGTTTACAAAACCGGTGTCACACATTATTTCAGCATGGGGAAGGCCAGGAGGGAGCTGGGCTACGAGCCCCAGCAGTACAGCCTGGATGAAGTGGTGCAGTGGTTTAGATCCCAGGGATGTGGACCAAAGCCAAGAAATTACACCGTGATGTGTCTGGTTAGGGATGGAGGACTGCTTTTGGTGCTGATTGCTGTGCTGCTCTCATGGTTTCCATCTGCAGCCACATTTTCACTCTGAAATGCTGAGGACAGAGTTTAGTTATGTTCTCTGCTTTTGCTTTTGACAGGCAGATAATAAAAGATGAAGAAAAAAACCTTACCTGTGTGATTCAGGTAAATAACAGCTTTATCCCCAAGGAACAGAACTGCTAAGTAAAAAGGTGTAAATTTTTATATATATACTTTGTCTTCAAAGTAAAATTGATCCAATTACTAACAAGATGAAGCTCAGTATTACTGCAAACAGCATTTAATTCTCAGGTACAACAGCACAATACAGTGAATGGAACAAATGTCCTTAGGCTGACTCTTTCTCCCTGATGGGATTATACTCCTGATCCCTGCCCTTTATTCCTAAAGAGTTTGTGCTACATGATCCAGAGGAGAATAAACTTATTCTTTGATCACATTCCAGACCCCAGTTCTGCTTCCAGCTTGGATGTGTGTATGCCTAACCAGAATTACCTGATGAACTGCTAGACAATAAACAAATGGGGTTTTTACATGAATACATTCTGGACTGCTTTCCTGAGTTAACTCTGATATCTAATGACATTTCTGGAAAATGCACCGTGGTTAATCTAAATTACAGCAAAGTGCTTGAAGCAGCACAGATTTGTAGATTTTTCTAACAGTAAAATATGCCTTTTTAAAATGAATGAGCTAGCTGAAGTGCATTCATAAATAAAACCTATGATTTTCCCAGCATTAGTGAATGATTAAACAAATAATTCATCAAAGACATTTGGTGAGTGATTGCATTCACATTCCACTATTTATAAAACATTTTAAGCCTTTAATAATGTTTCTTCAACACCTGACACCATATGAATAGATTTTCAGCTTTGTAATAGGAAGATAAACACTTGCTACAAGGAAACTCATAATGTTGTGGAATTTTAAGAATAGAAGACTTTAAGTACAGGTCTCTGCTGTCCCAAGCAACTCCCTTTGTCAATTTATCATAGAAACCAAGAAACTTCACCTCAAATGTTAAACACAATGTTCTTTTGCCTTAACTGATCAGCATTACAGCTTCTGTGCCCCTTGATAAAAGCAGAATCCTTCAAGAATTTAAAACTTCTCTAAACTTTAGTCTTCCCATTTTAAGAGCTGAAGCCACACTGATCTTAAATTAATAGTAACTTCCAGATACTTCTGTTAAACTGCTGCAGTGGAAATGGGGAAGTAACAAAGAAGCAGAGCAGTTCCACTGCACTGTTCAAGGATTCTCAGAAGAGAAGGTCTAAATAGAGGAACCAAGCAGAAATCCACTGCCACCCCTGCTTAGAAGATGCAGATTTTTGTAGCTCATGGTGTGACTGAAGACAGCATTATTTTTTTACTGTTGAGTTCTCTTCCTGAGAACTTTACCTTAAAAAACCCAGCCCACACAATTGATAAGTTTTTGTATTTTTATGCTTGAAATCTGACTTTTCTCCTTCATTCCCGTACTAGTAAGCACACTATGAAAGAAACTAAATTTAATACTTAGCTTGAGGGACAGCTCAAGACAGAACTCACTTTCCCCCCCCTCTAAGAGTAAATAAGCTGTTTGTGTAGCAGGAGTGTTGCACTCTCTTATAAAGAGCTTATGTACCTCCAACTGAGCACTGATGGCAAAAGGGCCACTCTCCAGGAGTCATTAATATACAACATCATCTGCAGAAAGAAGAAACTTGCTTTTTAATAAAACAGAAGAAAGACAGTCGTGACCTCATGAAAGCACTGGGCCGATGCTCTCTTTCCAACAGCTCTGTTTTTTCAAGTAGAAACCACTTTGTTCTTTTCCCCTTTAAGTTCTCTGGCTTTGACACAATGTTATCAGAAATAGATTAAAAAATTTTAATGCCAGCAGAAGACAAAACCAAAATGTAGAAGAAATTGCACAAGCCCGTTGCACAGAAACAGGGTCGGTGTTTCATGCCAAGTCTTCTAAAAAAATTGTTTTTAACACAGGGAACTGAACTCCTGTGCCCCAGAGGAATTTTCTCTGCTATTTGTAATCTTTTAGCAAAACTCAGCTACTGCTAGTTCTCATTATCTCAACGGTGGGGTTGGTGAAAAACATCTATGGAAGGGTCCTTAAGCCATGAATCCTAAATCCATGCTGTCAATACCAGCTGAGGTTCAGGCCCTGGACAGCTTTTGAGGTGCAGCAGCTCCTGAGGAGACAAAACCAGCCCAACAAAACCCCAAATACCAGAGCTCCTGCAGAAGCTGAGCTCAACACGTGAAGCTTTTCATCTGCCTGGAGTCAAGGACAGAACTCTCTGATAACAGAGCAGGAGGCACCAGTTTGTCCTAATGGCCCATGAGGATGCTCCAGCACATGGGATTAATGTGGGGACACACCCCAGAACCATCATCCCTGTTCTGGGATTCATTAATTCCATGGCAATTAGCTCCATCTACTCAAAACACGAAGTCCTGACCACAGCAGAGGTGAAGGATACACTTACTCTTTCCAAAAGGAAAATAAGCAGTCTGGGGCTTAAGGAGATACTCTGAAATTGCTTGAAAATTCCATCTCTGTAAAGACAGTCACAGCTGCTCTATTTGAAGTATTGTACAATGAGAATTCTCTCTCCTTTTGCCTGTTTTTTGTCATTACTGTTCCTGCATGAATAGCTGGGTAAATTAGGGTAATTAATTCAAGTGTTGTGTCTCTTTTCAAAATTTAATTTATTACCTGTTTTCTTGAAACCGAATTACCAGAAATGCACCTAAAAACTGAAAATATAGCTCAGATTCAATTTTTCCTAGTCTTCAAAATTACTGAACAATTGATAGGTGCCTCACTATAAAGAATGATGCTGATGTTTAAAATTAATAGTTTAAGAATACTTAGTCAACCACTTAACCTCAGACAGAGCAGGTCAAGGTACAAATTTGCCACATATACAAGAAAACTTCTAATGTGTATTTAAAAATATTTATTTTAGATGCTTAATCAAACCAGAATTTATAGGCCCTTCTCCTAAGGGACCCAACCAAAATGTCCCTTTGTTTCTATTTGTTACTGATTTCCACATACTATCCAAAGTATAGTGGCATATTTAATAATTCACAATGTGATCTTCAGAGAAAAGGGTCCTGAACACTGATAATTTACACATATTGTAAAAAATCTGGGGATTAAACTGTAATTTAGGAGTACACAAGTATTACTGCTTTATTTTAGTCAAGCTCACAATTCCTTGTTTTACTGGAGTAACAGCTAAAAAGTACACTAGCAATGAATTAAACTGCTTTTAATTTAATTTAAATTCCTTTAAAACTAATAGCTGGGCATGCTTATAAATACTGATACGGATCAGAAGATAAATTCATCTCTGAACTGGTTTTGAAGGTTAATTTCCATTATATTTAACTTCTATTTCTCATGATATAAATGGAATTTTGGTCTGGAACAAAGCCAACTAGTTGGACTGCACTAAAAATGCTGACACATGACTGTAGCAAAATTCAACCACTGCACTTCAGCTTCCACACCACATTTAGATTTTTCCAACTGGTTTAGAGAATTCAAAGATAATGGCTGGTACACAGCTTGTGCCATCTCACCATCTCCAAGGTTAAAAACTAACAAAATGCTTTCAACAGAGAAATACATAGATATGATGAGGTGCAAAAAAGTGGGAACACAGGCAATGAAATCCCTCAATGTAGCAATTTTTTGGAGTCCAGAACTCATGCACACCAAAACTTGCTAAGGTGATAAAGACCCTCTGGCTGATTTAATGACCTTCTACAAGAATCAGGCTGCAGACACCTCATAGGGATTCATGTTCAATAGCATGTAATTTTGATCAAAAGATAAGAACAATTTTGTTCCCAAAACTCCCAACAATTAAAAAAATCACCACATAAAGACAGTGCATTCACCCAGCAGCAGTTCTGCCTGTGCAACCTCACAGGCAGAAGGTGTTCTGATAAAACTTTTTGGTAAACATCAATATTGCTGTTCTTACAAATTACCAGAAATATAATCTTTGCCTTGCTCAGATTTTCTTGGTCAACCTCACACAACTCTGATTCTCACTGGGGCTGGAGTTTGTATCTGCCTCTCACTGAAAAATGCTGGTCTGGAGTCACAAGTTAAACTCGCTCTTTGACCTTTTCCCTGTGCCTCCTGTTTGGAGGCAGAGAAGTGCAATGATAACCATGTCTACTGAAACAATTACTAAATCAGTTCATCTGAAAAACACAGCAATGCCCTTCTTCCAGCCTCTAGCAGAGCACACCATACCACACCAGCAGATCACTTTTCAATAAGAACTCACTGCTTCAAATGGCAAAAGTCATGAAATTCAACAAGCAATGCTTAAACAAAGAAGCACCTGGCACCATTCACATCAATGTGAGATATCAAAAATTATTTATTAAAATAAGTTATTTTAATGATTTAAAACAGTTTCCATAAGAATATAACAATTTAACAATTTTTAACTTCAGAAATTTATAAATGTTTTCCCTCCTGGATTACAAAAATTAGCACACACATTCAAACCTACTTTCATACATACACAGTTGCAACTGTGAAAAAGTTGCTACAGAGTCTGCCCCAAGGAAGAACTGGGAGATAAAACACAAATTCAAGAACCAAGAGGAGAGTTAGAACATAGCCTTGCCCACCACTTGCAGGTCAGCAGAAGAGTCACTGCAGTGTTTTCATTCTGCACATGGTGTAACATCACAGTCTGGGGAAAAGACTTACTGTAAAACAAAATGCATTTCCATAAATACTGATGGAGTGCCTCTTACAACTCCTGACATCATGCATGTGTGGAGAATGTGCACAGGACTTTCCAAAGGACTACAAAATGTGCTAATTCTTAAATATTTGCACAAGAGCAGCTTGAGGGACTCACTCCTGTGTCCATCACAGAGTGGCTGTGCTGTGTCAGGAATACACACACCAATGGAGGAAGACAGGACAAATGGACAGTTTGGTTGGGTCTGCTCTGGAACTGAGCTTAAAAAAAATTCTGAGAAGCAGAACAATCCAGGCTTGGATAGTGAAGATAAAACCAGCTCTATACAGCAGTCTAGGCTACAGCTCCACCTCCCAAATCCATAGTTGATGTGATTTTTTTCTTTTTTGTTTGAGCAGGGCTTACACCCATCTAATCCTTGAACAGGTCAATCACAACTGGGTACTGAAGAGATTTCAGGCAGGAGGATGAAAAGCAGAGAATTGTCTTTAACTTTTCTCTGGTTTTCAGTTGGGTGATTAGTAATTAATTTCTTTATAATAAAAAATTTACAGAAGCCACCCCGTTGTGGGATACTCTATTACAACACTTTCATCTCTGAGACAAGACTGTCTTTACAGAATAGCTAAAGCCTCAGGGGGGTTCCTCAAACCATCATCTGTGAATGCACAATGGCAGCAATTAAGTGCCTCTTGAAACAACAGAAGTCGCAGCGTGGGGAGCAAGAGAAATTGAAAATTGCTGAGGCAGCTGCACCAGGCCATGAATCCCAAATCCATGCAAGTCCTCTGTGATCAGAAGTGCAGCTCTGTGCAAGCAGCATTTTGTGCCTCGGGCAGTCACTCCGAAAACTAAACTCCTCTGCAGGCATTTGAACGTTAAATACAGAAATTGGGAATAGAGATAGCAAAACTCCATCCGTGGAGAGGTAAGACAGGCAGGAATTTGATGATAACAACACAGCACAAGCACAAAGGACCAACACACACACTAATTATGACAACTGCTGTTAAATATTCCATCGAAGGCCCTTAGTTCTGCTCTGGCAGGGAAATACACTTGCTAACCTAACAAGTATTCTCATCTGCAGCTCCATGTCCTCGATTTGATTAAAGGCACCAGAAGGATGTACCTCTGTATTTGTGCACACTGTCATTCTTGGATTAGTTACATTTGGGGAAAATGGTCTGCATTTACACAACACTATCATTTGATATCGTCTACACAGGATTGCAAGATTAAAAATTGACAGTTCATTTAAAAATTCATTTCTAAGCACATTAGCAGCTGAAAGGATTTGCAGAAATGATACTGTAGAAAAGTAAGTGCTTCTCAGAATGTTAAATACCTTCCCTTTCTGCAAACAAACAGATATCTCCTACTGCATATCTTAAAACTTTTCCTTCCTGTGCCTCGAGGCTGTGAACAGAAGTTCACAGAGGCTGTGAATAGAGGTTCACACATTGCTCCTTTCTTAAACCTTTAAAGAGAGTTCAACAGGAAAAACACAACTACAGGCACAGAGGGTATTTGCTTTCAACAAAATTAACATATTATCTTGTTCTCAAAAATGTAACAGAAAACTTTTAATAAGAGACAATAGCTGCCCAAAATATTTTATACAGAATCAGCAGCACAATCTGCTGTCTCGAGGACTGTAACATACATGACATGACAATGCTGGTGTAGAAGTGCTTTAACAGCATTTAATAAATTAAAAACTCACTACTAGTTAATCTTGAGGAGCCAGGTTGTTAAAGTGGTGTCATTCCATGCATGCAAATTGTTGTGACTGTCTTATCTACAGCCTGTGCACACAAACAGGAGATGGTTTATACTTGTACTTCAGGTATTGATAATGAGAAGTGAGGTCTATCCAACTACACATCCTCAAGTTTTAAAAATCTTGAATACACAGAAGCTCTGGCCTGCACAGAGGGTATGCTTTGTACAGAATATAAATTATTAGGTATTAAAACAGTTTTTCTTAGAAGAAATTATAAAGGAAATCCATATTTCCTCTTCTTTCTCTTCCTCCAGTCATTCCTTCTGATGAGACCATCACTGAGTACGACAAGCAGGATAAATTCATCTCTTCCTGAATTGCACCATAAAGCACACATCAAAGAATGATGGGCTCTAAGAGTAGAATTTACTGTTACTGACTTTCTTCTCCTTTAATCTTAAGGGAAAAGAAAACAAAAAAGTCAAGCCTAATAGGAATTTCTCAGAGGAAAACAGTCTACTAAGTTCAATGTGCTTGGATACCAATGGCAAGTAATGTATCAGCAATGAGCACTGCAATTTTTTTCCCTCAATAAATGGGAGTAAACAAGTGATTCATGCAGCTGTTCAGCACATACAAGAAAAGGGGAAGAATATTTAAAGTCTTGAGATCTATTCAAAACTTCCTCTTGGTACATGAAGCCTCCCTCTGTCTCCCTCAAACCCAGCCCAAAGGTGGCAGCAAAGGAGAAGGAACCTTCCCCTACGCTCTGGATAATGCACTGGCACTGAACTGACAATGCTGTGCTGTTACAACTCAATACTGGTTTTATCTTTTGTGGTTTGTGTATCTGTTCCCACATATCTCATTTGTGCATGACATTTCCAGGGACACAACTCTGATAGTGTAGCAAGAGTGAAGAGGTTTATTTATTTGTCTGTATATACTCCCAGGCTTTCCTCCTGGAAAGCAGCAGAGAGGGATACAAAACCCCACAGGATTACAAGTGTCACTGTGATCACTGCAGCTGAGATGTCACTGAGCACACATTCCACAGCTTCTGCTGGCCTCTAGTGGCTTGAGGCCCAGCCTGGCTTCACTACAGCCCTCCCTCATTTCAAATGAGCTCATTCTACTCTCAGCACTCTTCAGATGCTCCTTTTGATGTATCTGAGGTTTCCTTACATAAATCCTGCCTAGACAGAGCTGCCTTGGAAGGGACAATGATCACCAACCCACCTGCGGTTGCAAGTCTCCTGGTATATCTGTAGTTTGTGCTCGTTGACACTGAATTCCTTCAGAATAGCATCCCTGTTGGGATTCCTCAGGTTCATGTGGCTGTCATAGAGGAACAGTTGGTTATTGAGCTCCTCCTGGCGCTTCCGGAGTTGCCGACACGAGGAATAAAGCTCTTCTTCGCTTTCCTTCAAAGGAATATTGGAAATCGATGTAACTTGGAAAACACGTTCCCAAAATGACACAGAAACAGCAGGGTTTGGGGCATTAGTTTGTTTTCACAATCATCTTCTAACAACTGCATAGAACATTTTATAAAATGAGTTTGATAAGATGTTTCTGGAATGTTCCTGGAAACAAACTAACTTAGAAAGCACTAACAAAAAAATCCCTCAGCCCCCCAGTATGACCAGCCATGCCCTCTCAGAGGGTATCAGGGACATTCTAGCACAGGTCACAAAATGTGTGTATCTAAACACTTCTATTGGAATATTTTTCCCTAACAGAGCATTCTGGTCTGCTAAGGAAAGAACAGAAAATAGTGTACCATTATGGCTTATCAGATTATAATAATATTGAAAATACTTTTTTTAAATGTTTTGGGTTTGGCTCTTCCATCATATTTGTGTATCATGTGACAAAGTGAAAATCCTGGGGATTTTCTATTGAAATGGAGATTCAAGGTCAAAATACTGGCTGGTAAATGGAACTCCTTACAGCAGCAAGTACTCAGATGGTCAAGAAAGGACAGATCCTGTATTTCTACACAACTATGGCAATTCAGTACTTGCAGAGGAACTAAGTAGATCTGAGTTTCTATTGTGATCCCCAGCAGAAAGTCTCAAAATATTCCACAACAATAAAGCAATCATCATGATTTCCTTTACGACTTCAAATTATTTTAACACTTCAAAACTTTGGATGCAAAAGCTGCCTCTTTATAGAGTTACTCGTGGGGAATGGAACTGACAGGACTGAAGTCTTAATTTTCACATCAGCGGCAAAACAAGATACTCCTTCTACAAGAAATGACATGCAATCAATAAATGTAATAAATCCAAACATTTTCAGAGGCAGCATACTAATAAGAAAAGCTTCTTTCTGCATTCAGTCCAGATCTACGAAAATTGATAGCTTAGCAACATATCCAAGGGGTTTCAGCTACAGCAACAAGATCCTTTCCTAAACCACCTTTTTCCTCCTACAACACATTCCTATGCAGGGCTGGAGCAACTGGAACAGCCTCAGTGCTATGCTACTGATTAAGATTAAAAGAGTAATTTATTTAATTTTTGTTTGTAAAGGGGTAAGAAACTTTGTGTTCCCAAATCACAAAGGAAATGCAGATTGCTAATTACCAATTTGTAGGTGTAATCATCAAGATGCATATGTACCATTCTTAGTTCTTGTAAATAAATGTATCCACAAAGGTACAGCTTAAAGTGCTTTTAAGGATGTCCACTTCAATCTTTAAGTCAAAAACATAGACACCATTGAGGCTGACTGTAGTCAGAAGAAGCTGAAGAAGTACATACACTTTCTGAAGGAAGTAAATCAATTTTCAAGCAAATAAGACATGCTTATAAATGCAACAACCACCTCAGTGTAGTACAATTTCTACAATATGAAAAACACTTTTTAAGTTGTACAGGAACTGCATAAGGCCACTCATAATAATTCACAAATGTGCATGCTTATGTTTGCAGTATTTTTGCTTTACTATTCCTGATAAACTCCACAGCCATCTGTAATTCCTTGTTATAATTTTGTGTTTCATCTCCAAGCACAATGTTGATGGGCTCTGTATATTAACAGGCCTGTTATTGAACAGTATCATTATATGGAAGGTCATCACTTTTTAAAAAGAAGCAGAGGAACAGAGGCAGCCTCGATCTTTTCTGATGCTCCTTGAATGATCTGGCAAAAGTTCTAGAGCTGACAACTGTGCTAAGTCTGGGTTTGCTGCAGGCTGCCAAACAAAAGGAAGTTTTTGGAAGTTCTCCTGCCACTGGATTACCAAGAGACACCAGGCACTGAAAAATCACCGAGCTGAGCTGCATCTTCTTTTGGCTTAACAAGCGGAAGCGGCTTCTAGAGTGTGAAATGTGCTACTGTCAAAGGACTTGGTGCTGACAGATTGGAGGACAGACTGCTGCTATGAACAACACTTGGAGAGCTGCTCCTGCCCCAGGCAAATAATGATCTGGACTCCTGAGGAGAAACCACAGCAGGAGGGATTTGCAATGTACCCACAAGTGATGTCCATGCTCAGCATTAGGCAATGGTGACTTTGTCAGTTTTCTCAAAAGGCAGCAAGCCCAAAATCAGCAGTTTATCAGGCCTCCTTTATCAGACTTGAGTCCATGAAACATGAAAAATTTAAATATCATCTTGAAAGGGCATAGGTCTCCTGTTTACACACACATCCCTAGTCTCAGTTTCTAATCCTCCCCTGCTCTCAGAACCCTTGGCTGGCCCACAGAAGGAACCTATAGGAAACTACCACAGCTGTCAAACACTGGCATTGCACACAGTCATTTTACATCAAATGTATAAGGTGGCTTCATAAAAACCTCCACAAAGGATGTTTGAAAAAGGCTTCCACTCCTTTGGAAAGAGCAATGTGACTGAATTCAGAAATTTCCAATTCAGTGTATGCAACTGCAGGCACAAATCCCCTCAGAGACATAATGACTTAGAGTTCACAGAAGTTGCTGTTTTAATCAGAAAAATAATGTACACTGCTGTGAAGTGCAGCGTGGGCCTGAATGGTTTGACAGACTACAAATAAGAAGTTGAACTTTCTTTTCTTCTCTGAATGAGAATGGTGCTTTCCAGCACCCTGAAACAGCCATTTCCCAGAAGCATCTTTAAACTTTCATCATATCACAAGTGTATTTATATTACGTAATATATTGTTGAGAAAGAGTCTAAGAAATATCCTACAAATCAACATATACAGCAGCACTCTTGGAACACCAACAAACACTGTTCACAGATCAGCTGCTTTAATGCCTGGATTCATGAGCATCATTATTTTTCCCCTATGTGTTTTAAAATACAACTTCACGTAGGTGTTTAGAGAGGCTTAAAAGAAGCAGATTAGCAGTTCTTTAAGAACTAGATATGTCTTCTACTTGATGGGTTGTTTATTTTAATGAAATACCAGGAGAAATTACTGTCTTCTATTGCTGAAGTGATTTCTTTTTATGTAGGACCTTTAAAAAAAAGATTAATCTATGAAGCCAAAGCTGATTTTAGCTAGCTTTGCATGGCATCAGTCAGTTAACAAGGAAAGACAACGACCATGCTGTTACAGCAAAAACTATTGGAGGTAATGAGGCTTTGTTTGTGCATTATTTCTTTTAACAACCGTGTAATCTGTCCACCCAGAGGGAGAGTAACTCAATTTGTGCTATTTGTCTTCCTCAGTACCTGCAGAAGAAATGCCTGACAACAGCACATCAGACACAGACCTGAAAACTGAGTCCTCAGCTCCTGGTTTCCACAAAGAACGGTTAACAGACACACCAAGTGCACAAAACAAACCCCAGTGCTCCTCACCAGAACCTGTTGCATCTCACAGTGCACCAGAAGTGAGGCCAGCTCTATATCTTCACTGTAGCCATTCTTGAGAGGAACTGACCTAAAACCTAGGACAGGGGGAACAAAAACAAAGGGCAATCAGAGTCCATCAAGGGGGAATTTGCAGTCACAGAAATGGTGCACACTGAACATTCTTCAGAGCTCAAATGCTCCTCTGCTGAGAACAGGCTCTGCTATGGCAACTGGGGAGAAGCAAAAGACAAGACTGGCAAAATTAAGAAGCACCTGATTTCACATGCTCTTGAAAACTAAAGCCAGAGGAAGGAGCTTCATCGAGGCAGGAGGGAGTCTGGCATCAGAGAGGAAGTCACAGTACAATAATGCTCAACAGCACCTCATTATAACCACTGATCTCACCTGATTTGATTCCTTTGATGGGAAAAGTGGCATGTGCTAAGAAGTTGGGATCACTGAACATATCCTCCTCATAAACAACAAAGCGCAGGAACGCCAGATTTGGGTCGTAAATTTCAAATTTCACTTGCTCTGCATAAGGTGCCCAAATTGGATTAAGGCCATTGTCATCTGTAATGAAAAGGAAACATTTGCAGTATGAAGCAATAACTTCCCTTCATTCACATATGGGTATGTATCCCAGGACATTTTCTAGGCATACAGAAGCCCAAAAATCCTATTTACCATCTGTCTCATGTTGTAACCTTGCTTCACAAAGTTTGTATTTGTTTACTTGGTGGGGGAGATAGGAAAGAACTTGGCAGAGATGAAAATCCATGAAGAAAAGCTATTGTTTATATTCAAACATATAAAACCTCCTTGGACATGTATTTGTAAAGAAAAGAAAAAGCTAATTAATTCCTCATATTCATAAGCCTCATGCTCCATATCCAAGAGAAAGCAGGAAAAGCACTAGGAAGACTAATGAACCTAGGCCAAATTTTTCTGGTCATGTACAGAACACCAAGTTTTGGTAAATGTGACATAGCCAGGAAGTTTGCTCTCTAAAGTCTTGGTCACTTCCCACCGAAAGTCTAAACCATAATTATCTTCTCTGAAGTACTGAGGAAGCACAATGCACATTCTGCTCCTGATGCTGTGTTTATTTTCCACTGGTATCACTGGTTTGGATTATCAGAACCAAAGCCTAGTTTTTACCAGAGGAACACAGTTTTATCTAGAAATACTAAATGGTGAAATATGAAGTGGCTGAAATATACACATTCCTTATCCAGAACTCCCCAGGACTGAGCTTTGATCAAACTTCTAATGCATTTCAAGTTACACTATTTTACAGCCCTATGCACCCAAGCTGTCTCCAAAGGGGTGCCAGTCTTAGAACCTCAGTTTAAATAAACACAGTCTGGATCTCACAGTAGTAACACCCCATTTGGGCCAGACTTTTGGGAACTGACTAGCACTGTTACAGGCATTCTCAAGAGAGAAATTTTTTTAAAATATGCAAATACACAAACTTATGCATGAGCAACAACATAACAGAATGGGACTTTTTTTTTCCCCAAACTGCAGCAGTACTGTTTTTTCTAAATTTGATATACATTGAAGTTTCTCAAATTAACAGGCCCCAAGATAAGCAAGAGAACAAGACTTTGTGACTCATCAGTCCAGAGCTATGGTTAATTTATTCCTCCCTATATTACAGGTTGCTGGCCAATTATAGCCAATACATCTGCAATAAATACATGTTCATCCTCTGCTCACTTTATTTAAGTACCTTGGAAGTACCAACCATATCAGTGCAACACAGAAACCCAGAGATACTCACTCACAACTGTTGTCTTGAATTTGTTGTTATCATATTCAGCCCCACAAATTTCAACCTCTACAAAGGGACAGGCGATGCTTCTACCAGGTTTAGGGAGGTGACGAGCACCTAAAACCTGCAAAAGCAACTGCAAATTGTAACCACCTCCAAAGGAAACTTGGCATCATTGATGCTGAACAGAAGGCAGCCTACAGAACTGGGGGGGAGAAATCCAGAATGTGGAAAAGCACACATTCTCTCTCTTGAATATGTTTGTATTTATTATCTGTGCCACCAAAACAATACCTCCCATAGGCTGGATAACTCAATGATTTTCATTGTAAGAAAAAAAAAAAGGCACTGTAGCTGACATTCACTACACACAGTGTGCAGCTCCAGGCCAGGCCTGTAGCACAAGTTTTGTTATCTTTCTTCTGTCTTTACTGCATACCCATTTCAAGACATTTCTGCTTTGCAGTCACAGGCCCTGTTTACCTCATCTTTAAACTGTGGTGAAGAGCAATTAATGTGTTTCTTCTTTCTCAGAAAACATACATTTAAAGGACCTGTCTTACTGCATAGCAACTGAGATCAGCAACAAGTTCAACCCTGTTTGGCACCCGGTCAAGATGGCAAAATTTTGCAATGATATACTCATCTCTTGAAGAAAAACGAGAATGACATTCAGATTAAGTCATAGTGTGTTAAACATGATGAAGTAGGGGATCAACTTACTAGGTTTTATGTTTAGTTTCTTTATTTCACTGTAAATATCTTTCTTTCACACTCAAAACTAGTTAGTCTGGTCCAATCTCCAATAGGACCCTTCTACTGAGAACTCATTTGATTGGAAATTCAAGTTAGTTCATTTGATGTATTTATTAGCAATTACACAAAATCATCCTAGGATTGCGTTTTCAGTCCTATAGCACATTCTTCATCAGCATGATAAAGATATGTATTTCTTTTCAGGAACCAGTGAAGTTATTCTCACACATGCTGACATTTAAACACAGTATTTTGACAGTCTGTCAGATCTTGCTCTGAAACATAATAGCTTTATTTTTAGTTTTACAGATATTTATGACTTGTAAAAAAACATAATTTACAAAAGAGATTTACCCTCACTGTCATAATCATCTGCAATTTCCTCTTGGAGTCATTTGGCATTGGGTCATACTCCTCATTCCTCATGCTCTCTGGCTGCAGCACGTAGCCAGTGCGTCCATTCAGGGAAAACAAGGCATGGTTCAACTGCATGTATTTATCTGGGGAGAGAGTTAAGCAGTCACAACACAAGATCCCCTGGAATAAAGCTGAGGAAATACCAGATTAATGGCTCCTTTCTGCAGTTTTTTCTGGTCACCACTTGGTGAGAAAGAGCTGGAAAGGTGGGAGACTCGGTGCCTTTAGTAACTGGATCTGACAGTCCATTTTTCTCCAATTCTAATCCCAAAAAAACCCATCTCCATTCCCAATGAGCTTCCTCTCCATGTGTCACAAACTGGCTGGCCCTCACCAGGAAGTGGAATACAGCCTTCCCTGTGGCTGCACAACCATTCATCCATCTGAAACTCACTGTAAACATCTCTGCTTGCTCATCACAGAGATCAGGGTGAAATAAATCTTTCAGGGTTTGGGGGCAGTTAGGCTCAGACAGGGCTTTTGGACAATCTATTTTTGGGGCCCAGCTCTGGATGGCAACCCACACATTAAAAACCAAACTTCAAACACTGCTTCTCACAGGGAAGTCCAAATAATTAGGATGGTGATTAGAAGGGCCAGAAGGGCCAGAAAAGGGCTCATTTACAGTGAAATGGAAGGTGCATTAGATCCTTTTTCAAAGGGAAAATTACCTGGAGTTTGGAAGTTCAGAGCCACCATCTGAGAGCCACAAAGCCAGAGGCGAAATGGGTCATAGTTGGATGAGTCAACCCTCTGTCCTTTGGGATAGACACGAGTCAGGCCCCTCAGGTTGTACTTCAACAACTCCAGTGGCTTCTGCTTAACGATGCTCTCTGCCTTGGTTTCCACAAAAGAACGGATCTCTCTGAAATCAGGATTGTCTACACAGGGGTGGGAAGAAGAAGAGTGGTTACCAAAGAAAGAAAGAAGTTGACATTTATATTGTATTTTACCAACACTTTGTTTTATTTTGTTTTGCCTTGTCCTTTAATGCAATAATTGACACAGTTTTCAGGCAGACACGGCAAAGTGGCTGAAAATGAAGCCTGAAAGTTAAAATTGCCTGCCTGCCATACGCTTTACAGAAGGGCAGATAAGAGCCTGTAGTCATGTTCTCATCTCATCATTGCTAATAATGTACTTCTGATCACTATAACACATATTTAAGTGAGACATCTTTTCCTGGGTTTAAATGGGGAGAAGAAAGGGTGAGCCAGGGTTAGCCAATGCCTCAAACAATGACTATAATTATAATGTCTTAAATGCAGTGACAGCTTATTAAAAACATTCACAAAGAAATTTAAAGAAAAAGGGCACATTTGCTGGCTTCTCCAGCAGCAATGACAAAAAACTGGGATAAGAAGTACATATTTCAGTGTCAGAATCCACAGCTGCACTTACACAGGCCCAGTTATATTATGAAGCCATACATCATTCCAACAGCTTAGTCCTGGCAAATACATTCTTACAGTAAAATTAAAAAATTAACAGTAAACCTATTTATGCAGGTTTTTACAAACAAATCACAAGTGTTCAGCCAGAGTTTTTAATCTCAAAAAGGTCAATTGACACATAACTAGTGAGATTCCCCATGGAATATACATCTGAGATGGTGTCTCTAGTTAACCAATTAAAATTTGTGACAGTTCCTTTGTGATACATAAACAGCACCAAGTTCCCTGGTGTACAGTTTCAAAGTGCTATTGAAAACTGCCTGGGTGAGGCAGAACTTTGTTTTCCAGTAGGACATATTTTATCTTCAGACCTAAAATCCCAACCAACAGCTGTAAAGATAGTAGAAAGAGTAAAATTCAGATGTAATATTAAAGGCAATACCTAAATTGTCCTTGGTTTTGCTTGTTGGCTTGCAGTAGATAACCAGATCAGATAACTCAATAGCAATTAACTGATTCTTTTCCCAGTATTTCCTCCTGTTTTCCTGGAAAACATAACAAAGTTTTAGATTATAGGTACACTGAGTATTATGGCACAGTAGCTCCAGGGTGCACTCTAATGAATGCCTTCTTTGGTGCCCAGATTCCCATCTGATACTTTACACACTTGCAGAGATGCAATGCACTTTCAGACCCAACTCAGAGAAGAGGTAATAATCAAATAGTGAGGTTTAGTTGGGAATGTACTTTTAGGAGGTTTTTTTGGTGGGTAGAAAGATGTTGTTTGAGGTTTTTATAAGCAAGGGTTTCAGTTCTCCTCTGATCAGTCCTGCTCAGAATCCTGGCAGCTTTTTTTTTGCTTTTAATGTGGCTCTACTCAATTCAATTTTAGTTACATTCTTAACCCTATACCTCATATAAATGCAAATGTATGCAGAAAAAAATGCAAAGGGTTGTGAAGTGTCTCTGTATCTATTTATAATCCTTGGCAGAACTTAAGTCTTGTTAGTAATTCCCAAACAGTGAAATTCAAACCCTCTGAGCATCGTTCCTATGTCGTTTTCTATTTGTGCACCAAACCCATCATGTTCTGTATGGAGAATCATGTGCAATCTTGTTGAAATCCCCAGTACTAAACCCACTCTCTCTATTTCCACGTTTGCAAGCACCTGCTCTGTGGAAGCTGAGCAGTGTTCCCTGCCAGCAGAGACTGGGAACTGCTGAAAGCAGCAAGACGTGTCCTGTGTAGAGACATTTGGGCTGGAGGCTTTTCAGGCAGAAGGAGCAGCTACAGGATAAAACATGTTAGAAGAGTCCCACACTGAACAGTGATTAGCTTTGGCACAAAAGATCATGAAGCAGCAGCAACCAGGAAGCCTTCCAAAAGAATTCCCTCAACAAGACAAACATAAAAGGAATGAAAATCAGAACTAGGGAGCCTCTGGTTTCCAGAATATCTCACTGAACCAGAGATTATACATTAAAGTGTAAGAAAAACAAAGAGGAATATAGTGTTTAGACTTGGAAATAACCTTGGGGAAAGGCTGTACAAACCTCATTGTACTTAGTGATCCATCACAGTTCCCAGACATTGCTCAACAGTAACCAGAGCTCTAAGCAGCAGCAGATCACTTTTAGGTGGCATAGGCTCATCTCTGGACAGAACCCTCTAGTGATTACCAAGCAGGAGAGCAAGGAACAACCACCCCAGGGAGCATGGCAAGTGTCAGTACTGAACTGAGATTACAGATACATGAAGCTTAGTTTTATTTTTTGTGTATAACAGACATTGTCCAAAACTAAACTCGTTTAAAATCCCCCTATATCATATTGCAGCACAGTCTTAACTCACTGTGCCTTTTCCTTCCCCAAAATTCAGCCTGTTAACTGTACTGGCAACAAGGGCCTTTCCTCATCTTCATCCCCTCCCCATGCAGTCAGTCTATGATGTGAACTTTGTAGAGGCCACACTGTGAGAAAAGCCTCCCAGCTGACAGAAATGAGTTTTAAAGCATCTTTGAACACAGACTGTTTAATACTTCTCCTACTGTATGGAGAGTGAAAAAGCTGCCAGGCTCCTGAAGAGCCATTGTTGTAGCATAAAAAACATTCAATTTGGAGACACTTCTTTTAGGTCATGTTTCTCTTTTTCTCATTTTTACTTCTAAATGAAAGCCTGGCACAAGAGCTGTATCCTTCCTCCCCCAACAATAGGTCAACAGCTCCTGTTGCTTCTCCCCTTGGTGTATTTACAGTCCTCTGCTTGAGACATCAACTTGTCTACTATAAATAGGATCAGGACGACCCTCAGAGCACTTCCACTCCATATGACAGACAAACAGCATGAGCCAACATGATACTGAAACACATTTTCCATCAGCCATATCACCCACTTAACAATAAAAGGTGAATAAAAGCAACAAAAAAGGAGTATCCTTAAGCACAGCCAAAGTAAGGACTTTTTGGTCAACTCAGAGACTTCTTAAATATAGAAAAGATTACAGGGAGGTCAATGATCAGAACAGGAAAAGCAAGTCCTGAAGAATGTCTTTAAGTGGCAGTAGAGGGACATAGAAGCTGAACTTAAGCAGAATCCTTGAACCTTTAGGAGAGTATTTGGAAATACTACTATTGAAGAACTGGGAAATCCAGAATGTGGTTATTAGTTACAAATAAAGTATTAGCCCAACAATTCTCTATCAGTGCCACTGCATTCACTGGAAAACAGAGTTAGCAAAGAGGATTAAGAAGAGTTTAGGGAATGGCAGCTCAGATTTCACCCATTCTCACTGGTAGATTCCCAGCTCTGAAAAGAACAGTCTGATATCTGAGCTTCTGCTGCTTAACACTGGGATGAACCAGTGTGACCAGGTGGAAAATAGTGGTGGTATCCACTTTGGCCCACCAAGCACACTTCACTGAGGGGCAGGGTGCAATAGACAGTACTCTGCTGGAAAAGTCCTGTTAACATCCATTTACATAAAATGCTAAGTCACCTACCATTCCCCAGAGAGGTTTTGGAACAAGATTCACAACATCAATAAAATGAAGAGACAACAGCAATATGCAAGAGGGTGAAGGACCATGTGAGAGCAACATTTAGCAGTACAGGGCAGCTAAAGACAAAAGCTATTGTAAATTTATAGCAGTACATTATTAAAAACAACAACAGATAAATTTGTAGCAATACCTCTTCTGCTGTTTTCCAAGTGATCTCACGGATACTTTGGTACCATTCAAAGAGTTCTTCTACTTTATCAGTTGCAAACTCAACACATGGATCTTCTGGATTCTTAGGTTCCAGAATGAAGACAAAAGGCTTGTTGTGTTTTCCTTGTGGCATTTTCACTGTTAGGTAATACCATAGCAAGAAATTTATACTGAAATCCAACAGCTCTTTTTCTAAGGTGTCATTGTTGATTTATTGCAGCAGTTAGTATTATGAAGTTTCAACATATTAATTGTACTGGCTATATTAATACAAGTAGGTGTTTGAGGGGTTGGATTTGTTTTTTTTTTTTTAATCTCTCCTGATAAAACTAAAAGAGTCTACTCAACAGAGAAAGGTCAGGAGTCCATATATAAGCATCAGAAAATACACACCAACGTTGTAGGTATTGAGCACCAGGATGCCACGACACAGAGAGCCCAGTGGGTTGTCCTCAATGATCTGAAAAACATGAATTAAATCTGACCCTAAATCTCTTGAGTGAACAGGCACCGGACATTAACAAATAATAAATGTGCACTATTAAATCTAATCTTCAGCTTTACTGAGAGCATGCTGACAATAATGTTTGAAAGCCTGTGTTTCAGTCTGGTTTTGTATCTAAAAAACACACAAGAACCTCTTCAGTGAGGGCAGTCAAAACAAGACTACTTGGTACTAGCTTCTGTCCTGACACAACTGCTCATTCTTCAAGTCTGCTTCAGGTTACAATAACCAGGGGGGAGGAAATGCAATACTTGTGGTTTTCTCCAAAGACTTCTGGAAAATAATTGGAAATGCATCAGAAGAACAAAAGAATCCAATGTTTTATTTTTTGAAATTCAAAAATGTCAAAACTTATTGCTGTGGAGTTCTGTGTTCCTTTGTTCAAGAGCTCTTTGTCCAAGACACAGGACCAGATTTTTTAGATTCTTTTGACAAACAGGATTGGGTTAGTTATGCATAAAAACTTGATAATGGAGAGTAAAATGACTAGTAAGGTGTGTTTGGACATATAATTTTCTTATTTACAAATATTAAGACAGTGATTATACAGGAAAACTAGTTAAGTTTCAGGCATGTTATTGTTTAGCCAAACTATGACAAATCTAAACTGTTTATGATTTTTATTAGCAGGAAACAACCAGAATCTCCTAAAACCTCACCAATTCAGCTATCAAAAAAATCATAGATATATGAAGGTCCCTTCCAACTCAGGATATTGTATCTCCTTAAATAGCTTCCTGCAAGGAATGTCCTGAAAAGATATTCAACAGCAGAGAACAATGAAGAATGCATTCATCCCTCTATGCTGCTCTCTCAAACACAGCACACAGAGTTGTGAGTGTATAAATCAGATTTCCACTTCCAGGAGGTAGCCAAGGAATTATGGTGGACAAACCATAACCCTCACCTGATTTTCACGCTCAGCAGAGTAATCAGATGACAGATCTTCAACGTAGTTAGAAGGAAAATAATGTTGGACTTTTTCTCCATAATCCCCCTTCCACCTGAATTTAAACAGAGAAGTAGAAAGAATGAAAAAAAAAATAGTTAAAGAGCTTCAACAGGCCATTAATGAAGCAATAATCCCCAAGCAATTGGACATTAATACCCACACTAGATTGTCTAGCTGGCTATCACCAAAATATAAATGATGAAGTAGCTAAAAGCTCTAACAAAGTGATCATTAACTGTAGTAACAGATGATTTCAGAGGGATTACAGTTACTGTAAACTGCAATTAATGACTTAAGAGGCTTTTTCCCCCTCCAGTACTAAAAATACTATTATGTGGTTGATTACCCTGTAGAAACTACAGGGAAACATTAGATTCCCAAGCTTTCCAAGCAATTTACAAGCCAGCTAAAAAAGAAAACCTGTTATGAAGGGAGACTGTACAGAGCAGTAAAAAAGGTGGGTTTGATTCCTGAGAAATGCTTAGCAGAGCAAGGACAGGAACAATGATTGCAAGGGGAAGAGATTCAGGACTTCCCAGAACACACAAATGTTCAGGAAGGATGGATGTAGTGCAGGAAAAATATGGGATATACCAGGCTATGGAGGTTATTGCTGTGGGATAGAAAATGAAAAAGACATGAAAGGAGAATTGAAGATGAGGGGATTTTGTGTTTGGGTATTTTTTTTAATACACTGGCATTGAGATTTATAAGGGCACAGTTAATAAGCAGCAATCAGACAACAGGCAGTTTCTTAAAACTACTACTCAAAGCTCATTTTTTCCTCTATCTAGTAAGTCACCAGAAGTTGTCCCAGGAGGAATCTTTGTCCTTACCAGCCTCCAGTTTCCTTTGTGACATTATGAATTAAAGCTCCTCGAGAGAAGCTCAATTCATCACTCCTTTTGGCTCTGTAGTCATACAAGGCTTTCACTGTTCTCTGAGGCTTTAAGAGAAACAGAGCAGAGGGGTCATCTGGGGGGACAGGTCATAAAATAATCAATAATGCAATCTTAAAACAAAAAAAAAAAAAAAGAGGGAGGATTGGATTATTTTTTGTTGCTCTTATGAAGCCTAGAAAACAAAATACTGAAGTTCCAGAGTGACATCTATTGGTGGAAGCAAGTGATGCTACTTTGGTATTCTACAAGGATAGGCTTGGAAAAAAAGGAAAAATAAAATCTTTTTTGGGTGCTGCAACATAATTATGGTAGAAAACATAAAACCAAAAATTTAAAAAAAAAAAAAACAAAAAACAAAAAACAACAAACCACAAAGTGAAATATAAATCCTCGATTTTTATAACACGTGTTCATAAGTATTTGGAATTTTCAGGCTTAGGTGTCTACAAAACTTGCACTTCAAAACCACATCAGCTATCCTGCTGGTCACATTTCCTTTAGGAAGATGTGCAGTTTTAGCAGGATGAGTTAAACCTTTATCTTGAATTTACTGCTACCCAAATGCTTCAGCAGCAATGCAAATTCACTGGCCAAAAAGACTAAAAATACTTAGTCACAAAATTTACAACAGGTGTTTTTCATGAGAATTTACAAGTAGGCAGGCACTAACAAGAGTTACAGATTAGTAATATTTGCTGTGACACTTGTTTTTAAAATAGTATATATCTCTTAAAAGAATAATAACTCATGAATAGACCAAAGGCACCGAATTTTTATAGAAAGCACATGAACAAACTCTGCACTTACTTGTGCATGCAGAACATGTTTGCTAATGGACCAAAACCAAATCACCTCCACAGACCCAAGAGCAAAAAGTGCCCAGACTCACAGTCTGAATGAATCACTATAGGATTTGCACACAATAAAATGTGTAGGTGCAAATTTTAAAGAGAGGCTAGAAAACAGTCACACCCTTTAAATTTCTACTGTCCAGTCCCCCCTAGACCAAGCAGCTTGAAGCTTTCCATTCTTTTTATTACTGTCAACAGGAAACCAACAAGTCTAATTTTCAGAAGTCTAAAATAAGTGTGAATATCTTTCTTTAAGCATACCACTGTAGGGGTGATTTCACTGGGTTCCACATACATCTTGACTTCATAGAGGGAATTAATATCTTTTTCCTAAAATCGAGAAAGAAAAAATAATCAAGTTTCAGGAATCAAAAATTATAAAAGTACTTCATGTTTATAGAACACTCATTTCTGAAACCACCTTTTTGACAACACATAGACCAACAGAAGAGAAGGGAAGCCAGACATCTCTGTTTTGCTCACTTCTGTAGTTGAACATAACTGAAGATGAGTTTGTTATTTAATCTGTCTATGCCTGAGTTTAATGAACAGTAAAACCCAATGAAACAGCAATACCTCATAAAGGCATCTCTTAATCAATCAAAATGTTTTTTGATTGTGAGTACTCTTCTGTGTGCAACCAGAAAACAAATACCTGCACTTATGATTTCTGTGTTACAGTACTTCAGTACCAGTATCAGTTTCATTATTAGATAAAAACTCTAGAACAATATACAGAGTGATACTTTTCATTTTATTCTCTCCCTGTGATTCCCTTTGAACCCAGTCCTAAGATGCTGAACCTTTGCTACGGGCAACATTATAAAAAATCCTGAGGTCTAAAGTCTTTTTAGTTCCTTTTAGTCTCCCCAGAAAAAAACAAAATCCCCAGGTTTTGAATTCCTCAGACCTGCCAGATGTAGTTTCCTGCAGCTTCTAAGAGACATATACTTGAAAAGTGAAGACAGCACCTCATGCTTTCCAAAGCAAAGCTCCATCCAAAAAGCAGACCTTTTATCCTCAGCTAATTATCCAGGTTTCTAGTTTAGTCAGTGGCTAAAGAGAAGTCTCCTGGGGAGATTTCCTCATGCTTACTTCAGAGTGAGCCTTCCAAGGTACCTTTTACCACAGAGGGCAGTAGGATACCATTCCTGAAATGTCCACTGCCCATCCAGACTGAGAGGCACAGAAGAATATTTCATTTTTTCTGAAGCACTTAGAAATTGGCATCTGCATGATCAGTGCCCACTTAAGCAATAGAAGACAGGGCCAACTGCAGGCAAGGCTATTACCAAACTCTCATTTTAGTAGGGCAACGACCACAGTGAGGCTTCTCTAATCAAATCATGGGGAAAGCAAGAGTTGGCTTGTAATCAAAGATGAAGCCGTCCTCATGAGAGAAGTCAGGAAAGCCATGTCAGTACGAGAAAGTGACCGAGCTCGTGCCCCAGGGGCAGAGCCCAGAGCCAGCCCCTCCCAGCAGGCCGGTACCGTGCTGTAGCGCTCCAGCAGCTCCTCCGTCACGGGGTAGCGCAGCTTCATCTTCCTGTACAGCGGGTGCTTCTCGTAGTAGGTCACCAGCTCCACCAGGCTCTCGAAGTAGGCCGAGGTGCCCAGCACGAAGTGCCGCCCCTCCTGCTGGATTCGGAAGTGCTTCACCTTCCCCTCCGCCCTGCGGGACAAGGGCACGGCTGCAGGAGGAGTCGGTGCTCGCAGGGAGGGCACCAGGGCTCTGAACTGCACCAAAGCTGCTTTGTGCACCTTCCTCACGTGGAATGACTTCTCCCTCTAACAAAGCCTCTTTTAATCAATTATTATGATTATTATAATCATTTTGATAGCTACAGAAAGCAGTTTTTGAAGTAAAAAAAAAATCTCTTGTGCTTGAACACAAGATAATTGTGTTAATAATAAATGCAATAAAACCATGCATTGACAACCATCTCACCCAAAAAGACCCCTACACCTTTGTTAAGCTGCTGAAGTTTTGGTACTTCTTGTTTTCCCTGCTGTGAAATATTTTTATTGAGATGCTGCAGCTCCAGTTACTTCAATGTCCACCTTGGTAAGAGCAAAACACTTCACCCCAAAGTACACAGCAGAGTGGGGAATTTTGGACATCTTCCATAGAAAATAAGGCATGTAAGTAAGCAAATTTATGTGTTGCTAAATTATACATTTTCAGAGAAACACAATTTGATCTGAAGGTGTGATAGGGAACACCACAATTCTATATATTTCATTTTTTTTTTTTTTACAAGAACCACAAAACTATTCAAAACTATTTTCCCTGGTGAGAAGAGCCAACAATTTCACTTTGACATGTCAGTTTTATGACAGGTCAGGATTTCTAGGGAATAAGGACATAGAATCATTGATGAGCCTGTACTGAAGGAAACCTCAAAATAACACCCTTTAGCAAGGAGTGCCAGGGAGTGAAAGAGGGGACATCCATAGTTCTGTATGGGAAGAAAGGGACAGCTGGTGCTCAACCAATCTTTATAAAAGCATAAATGTTTAGGCCAGTCACAAATTAACTCTTGCACACACTCACACATGGACCTGCTGCACAAATCAACTGTGCTAATTATTCATAGTTTGAAAGCAAGAATAGCATGACTCTAAAATGACCATTATTTTTTAAATAAGAAAAGCCAGAATAGTGTTGGGCTGCTAGGTAAGGTGGTCCTGTCTTTTCTTACCTGAATGTCATGGCAAAAGAATCAGGTTCATCTCTCTTTCTAATGAGAAAGGCTCCATCCCGAGGAATTCTCATGAGCATGTCTTCTGCCTCACCCCGACTCAAGTTGTTATAGTACCAACTGCAACAGTGAAAAACCAGAATGGGCAAAGCATTACAAGGCTTGTCAAGTGTCATTTATGGAGAGTAACAGACGGCGTTAGTAATAACAGTTTGAAACATTCTAAGAAAAATTATGCATTAGATTTCCCCCATCTTGGCACCTATGACAGCAGTTTATTACAAAACATTGTAAGACAGCAGTTTATTTTGGATGAAAGCATTAAGAATATATCAGAACACCTTGTCTTTCTGAAATCATAAAACATAAATCTGCATTTGTTCCTGAAACAAAGGCAGTGCATCCTGCTTTTAGTCTGCCATTCGGCTTTCAGGATCTATTCCATTTTGACACAGTAGATTTAAGATAAAGCCTAAACACAGACAAAAGAAAGACACCAGGGATTTGAATTTTTATTCAGAACTTGATTTCATCTTTCACCATAGGGTTGGGCCTGTCTTGGATCCAATGTGCCTTCAGTGAAGCTGTGGCCACTTATACTGGCAGTGGTATCTCCAGCTTATGCAGAAAGGGGGAAAGTCTAACCCTTAAATTCTCCTTCTCCTGTCACTGGCTTCCAAAGTTATCTATGGGTGGTCAGTGACTCCCAGATCCCAGAGGAGCAAAAAAGAGAAGTTTAAAGTTACAGATTAGTATTTTACATGCAAAGGAGATTTACTTTTATTCACTGCAAAGAAAATAGAACAAAGGGCAGCAATTACTGTGTTCTGCCAAAAAACAAAAGCAAGCTCTGCCCAGGATCTATGGCAGACAAACAGCAGCTGGAAATAAACACTGTGCTTAGTTCCTATCACACAGGGTGAAGTCAGCCTAACCAGCTCTGACAGGGTGAGGTGGAGGGCAGGATTAGGCTAACGTAGCTGCTTGGGCTCACTGCCCCAGTAACAGAGCTTCCAGACTGCACAGACCATGACCACTTAGTGGCCAAACCACAGCCAACTAGTAAATATCTAACCCAGCCCACTGGGTGTTGTAAAACAGTGCACAGACAAAGGAAGAACTGGCATATTTCCACAGCATTAGTTCTGACTAATCTTCCAGTTGCTGCTAGGAAATTGCTTTCCCAGTGACCACTCTATTGTACCAGGTTCTCACAGAGCCAGTGTTCTCACTCAGCACCTCTGCAGGATGCCTATTCCTCCAACTTCCACAGACAAGCAACACTGAAGCATTCCTGAACCCAGGGAATTTTCTATGCAGAAGTCCAAGCCCACCTAAAGCAAGGCAAGGACATGACATGGCAGCAGTGCTTGCCTTCTGTACGTACTCTTTGGTCTCGTGAGGGCTGGGGTTGGGCACGGCGTCGGTCAGGCGCAGCTCAAACTCAGCACATCGCAGGTGGGCCTCCTTGTAGTGTTGGATGAGATCATAGATGCTGTCAAAGGTGAGGTTGTCTGTCAGGTAGTATTTCACAGTGTCCCCATCGCTGGTGGAACGGATCCGGCAGTGCTGGACTCTGCCTGACCTCCTGAAGGAGCAGAGGAGCCATAAGGGAAATAGAGGTTTGTAACAGATTTTCTTCTTTGGAAGCATTTCCCCACCCATTCCTGGTCAACTCCTTGGAGAGCTTGTGAGGAGGCAAGAAATCTGTGTCATCTTGTAAAACAGCCAAAGTAACAAGCAACAAAAATCTTGACAAGGGAGGTTACAGGACCAAAAATAATAATTTTCAACTGACAGTACTTAAAAATCTGGCATAAACTTATTCTGCAAAATTTGCTCTGACAGCTCTCAGGGCCAGAAATCCATCTGACACTACTCCTCATAATGTCCCAACCAGAAGAAAAAAGAAAACACCAAACCCAGACTATCAAAAAAAAAAAAAACAAAAAAACCCACCCCTCAAAAAAAACCCACAAACAAACAAAAACACCCTGAAAATTCTTTATTATTTTCCTTTAGAAAATCCTTACACTGAGAAGATCACTCTCTGCTAACAAAGGCACACTCATGAGACTACCTTTTCAGTGTAGGAGTCAGCAATTTATTCGTAAATTAAAAGATCTAATTTTGGCCCACCCATTGAGGAAATAACAAATCCTGTATCCTGACAGAACACTAGAAAAGTTGAGGGGAAGGAATCAAACTGGTCATTCCTGCCCTGACAACCCTGCCAAAATGCACAATGCTACACTGGAGTTTAACTTAGAAAGTAATCTTTCAGAATCCCATCAAAAACATTCTAGTGTTTCTCCTCAGCTATAAATGTATAAATGTCTATTTGAAAAGAGCACACATTTTTGTGCAATGCCATAAAACAAACAAATCCCCCATTAAATTTGTATGACAGAGACCATACCAGAACGACAAGGTGTAATCATCAGGGAAAGCTTCACTTTCCCTGACCAGGAATGTCCCATCCTTGCCACCCATTTCAGCACAATATTCCTGGAGCAGTTTCTCAGCAGTCATTCTCCCCCCTTTCATTTTCCCATGGAACCATTTCTCTTTTAAGTGCAGCTCAGTTCGTTTCACCTCCTAGACCAGAAAATAATAATTTTTTTAATAGAGCATTTCTAATTTTATGACTTTGAAACTTAGTATTTGTTATTTCAGCTCTTCCTAGGCTTGAACTCTCCAGCCAATCACCTTTATAGTTACCCTGCTTTACCATTCTCATCAGCCAAGTAACACATGTTAGTAAAATAATACATATTAGTTCATTCTGCTTAGTTTGAGAATAGCAGAAATAAGACTTAAAAGACTTAGTGCACACATCAGCATTAGCATATAAGCACTGAAGTTATATTTCATTCATTAGCATACAAGCACTGAAGTTGTATTTCATTGTCCTTGTACTCCTCTTTGCAAGTCCTTCATTAACCAAGGGAAAAAGTTGTTTTATTAAAAATAATGTTAACTAAAGTTGACCTTGGCAGAGAGGCTTTTATGGGTTTTTTTATCCCCACACTTGTTATCTGATAATGAATCTCTACAATTTCATCAGCATAAAAAACACACATCTATAGACATTGAAATAATCTGAGCTAATAAAAAGAACTTATGCTTAAACAATAAAACACAGCCATCACCTTTGATGAATCTTCATCAGCATTCTGTTCTATATCATCACTGAATGAAAGCTTTTCATCAGCAATAGCACAGTAGTGCCGAGTCCATTTCTGAAAGTTGGGAGATATTCAAACCATTAACAGAGAGAAGCCCACTAACCACTCTCAACCACAATCCACACCTGTTCAACTGACAATATTACTTACAATATTAAGAAAATACATGTAAATTTTCAGTATTAAAGAACTGAGTAGCAATCTGTAGTAGATGTCATAGAAATAATACCTGTTCTATTGTGTCCCACATGTAAAGTTCTCCTTGTTGCTTCTTTTCTTCTTTCTTTTCTTCCAAGTTCACATCAATGTCTCCCTTTGGCCCCAGTTTTTTGTGCTTAAAAACAAGAAAAATAAACCAACATTCATACACTCAGAGACAATCACACATAAAATTGGTCATAATGTTTCAGCACACTCAGTGTTACTGGGAGTATCTCCCTCCATTGCACAGCCACCTTCTGTCATTATCATAACAGCAGTTGTCCTACAAGGAACTACAGGGCTGGGATTTCTTCCTTTAAAATTTAGATCTCATAATAAAGGTTAGAAAAAACTCATAAAGGTATCATTGAAGCAGTGAAGAAACAAGTAGTTCGATAAGATCTCACCATTCTTTAGAGAACAGAAAACATGAAGTGACACATACCAAGAAATAACAATAAACAGGAATCCTTCTGCAGAAAGCAGCACATAAGGAAAAAATAACAAAATAAAAGGAAAAGATAAGGAATTAAAATGAATGAGGAATTCACCCTTTACAACAAAAACGTGTACAGAGGAAATCCTTTATGAAAAAAGGGGTCATGTTCTACTTTCTTTAGAGTGTTCACAACAGTGTCTCAAGGGACCACAGGCAATATCAATTACTTAACTACTGTTAATGATGGAATTAATTGTCTCATATCAGACCTCAACCACATTCAGGTCTGCACAGCCTACTCTTGGCTGATTTCAGTTTGACAGACCTATCTGAAAAATCTCACAGGCCAGTGAAGTAGGTGTTGCCTCTGACTATTTACTGACAACATTTTCCAAACAAAAGCCAAACAACACAAACCTGCTCCCTGGCAGGTGCTGATCTATTTAAAGACTCATCAATGCTCTTGATGTGATATGGATGTTCTCTTGTGCACATTCCTAATAGTTTGTAATTCCCTTTCAGTCAGATGTGTCATGTTATTAATCATGTGCCTGTGCAAGTCCCCATTCTGCTCTGCATGGACAGACAGTCTGTATAGAATAAAAATAAATCCCCAAAAACTTAAACACAGAACTTTTCCACCTTCTAGTGGGCTTCTGTTATTTCCAATCTTACATTCAAGGGCATATTCTTATACCTATCTACCCTTATTTCTTCCATTCAGATGTCTAATCCATAGGATGCAATACCGTTACAAGAGCAAGAAAACAAGCTTTGACAAAAGTAATTATTATTTTACTAAGAGATCACAAGCAGTCCGGAGATTCTTCACCAAATTTTGCTGTTTGAAAAGTTCTACCACAGTTTCAGTCTGAGAAATCTTCTTTTGGTTGTGTTGTTGTTGCACAACAGAGCTCATAAAACACCTGCACTGCCCACAAGGTATGACGCTAACAGGAATTGCCTCCTTAGAGCAGTGCCTCTGTGTTTCACAAGTGGCTCACTAAAAGTGAGTGAAATACACTAAAAGTGTATTTCAATCACACTGAGTTAGCAAATACTCAGTTTGTGAAATCCTCACAACTTCAGGGTGCAGCTGCAAGAGCTTTGGGTTTCACTTGAATGAAAGGCAGTCTTTGAAAAAAAATAGTAATACTGATCTATCTTCCTATTCAAGAACATACTTCTGTCATTTTTAAGCAGGCCACATGGCGCAAAATGTCTATGATGAACATCTGCAGCAGTGAACCCTTGCTGAAATTTAGCAGTGACATTTCAGGAGATGGAAGACCTTTAGAAAAGAGCTGAGGTTTGATCTGGCACTTGAACTGCCAACACTTACTGCAAAGGAAATGGAGAGCAAGCACTTTAATACAGAGTTTTACAGAACACTGCAGTACTGCCAAATATAACCAGTAAACACTTCAAGCAAGGGGTTTCTTGAAACTAATCTGTGAAGTCAGGAACAGTAGTTCAGGATCCTGCTCTTGTTCTCCTATTTTATCTCCCAGGACACAATGCAAGCCTACCTTGATGATAATTTTTTCTTTCAGCTGGGTTGGTGATGGG
This sequence comes from Notiomystis cincta, assembly GCA_013398075.1. NCBI lineage: Eukaryota > Metazoa > Chordata > Aves > Passeriformes > Notiomystidae > Notiomystis > Notiomystis cincta. The sequence goes on from VZRX01016375.1 coordinate 58,865, forward strand.
AGCTGATCTGCACTGGCTTCAACAGGCTTCATTAAAAGCTGATCTCCAAACACCTCCTTGAATACTTTGGCCATGTGTCGCTGCTGCTCCACACTGCAGTGCTCTTCAATTGATAGAATGACTGGGTATCTTTGGTGGACAAAACCAAGGTGAATGAAGACAATTTCTTTTTGCTACAGCTGGTAAGGCAAGGAAGACAACACCCTCCTTCAGCCCCCAGATGAGAGAAAATATTTAAAGGAAACAAGAAGACAAAAGGAAGATATAGACACAACAAATAATAAAAGATGTGCAATCACAGAGTTGCCAAGGTCACAAGGGACCTGTGAAGGCACATTTAATCAAAATCCCTTCTTTGGGAAGGCCCAGTTTCTAGGTTAGATTAGGTTGTTCAGAACTCTACCCAGACAAGATCTGAATATCTGCAAGGACAAAGATTCCCTCCAAGCTCTTTGGGCACAGTTTCACTGCTAAAGCACCATTATGTCAAAATTTGTTTCTCCTTTTCTCAAAACCGTGTCTGTTCTCCTTCACATGTACTCTGAGGGGAGTCTGAAACCACAATGCATCCCATATTATGGTTGTCACTAACACAAAGTTCCTGTGCAGACACTGATCCACATGGGAAAATATTGCCTCTCTGTCTCCAAGTGGTAACATGGAAAAACAGGACACTGACAGCTTGATTTCTTTCCCTGTTATTGGGTAGTATTTTTCATGTTAAGGACATCTCAGCACAAGTTAAAGAAGGGAAGAAAGGCAGATCTAAATCCATGTTTCCAGTTCAGGAGACATGCTATGAGTTCTGCATCTTCTCAGCTACGACCTCCCCTACAACACAAACACCACCTGACAGAGATATTATTTGTCAACTGTACTATTTTGTTAATTTTTTTTTTTAAATTTAGGACATACTATTAGGCATTTGAAGTTCACTTTCCACATAATAAAAGAAGATCCAAATAAGGAGCTGGAAACCACTTAAGAGTTCTCACTATCTTCCTCAGCAACCAATGGTTATGTACTGGGACTCTTCCTCAAAACTGCATTTATTAAAGACCCACATGTGGCAATAATGAAGACTACTGGAATCCATTGTTCTCTAATTACTTTTTGCTCTAGATTACACAGAAATTAAATTCAGAAAGGTCTAAGCATATAAAAATAGGCTGAAGGAAAATAAAGCTTACTCAGAAGTAACAAAGGCATGGTCTTTGATTGCCTGCACCACGTCATCAAATTTGATCTTTGTTGTCCGTGTCCATCCATGGTAAATGATGGGCTTCCCATCAGGACCATCCCAGCAATCCACTAGGACAGACAAGCAGTGGAAAAAGTAAGAGACCAGGCAGTTCCTTAAATGATTCTGGTAAGAAGAATACATCCAAAACTTCAGTGTTCTATATACTGATTCATAGACCTTAACATTCTAATAAAACATTCCAGCAGATGAATTTGTATCTTTCACAGAGGAAACTGAGTTTACTTAAGGAAGAGCAAGACAAATAAAATACATTACAAAATGTTCCCCAAGCATTATTATGTGGGAATCTGGAAATAATAGATTCAGGCAACTACACTGTCAATCTACTAGTTTACAGTAATTTTCCAGGGATAAATACACTCCAACAAGTGACAAGTTGAGAGCTTCTGTCTTTTTTTGTTTTAAACCCTGAAACTCTAATTTGAGGTACATTTTGCATTAGTGAAATAAACAACATGAAATTAAAGTGAAAATTCTCAATAAGGAACACAAGCACAGAGCTGAAGACACATACACAATCGCTGGAGAACAAATTGCACCGAGTCATTAACTGATTTACAAGTTAAACAGGATAACAAAGGGTATCACACCACAAAAATCTCAGTCTTTTTGGCTTGTCTGTATTACAGAGAAGGTAAATAAACTATCTATCTATGTTACACAGGTACTCCAGCTTAAATCCTAAGCCTTCATACAGATTCAGGATTGAATTTTTAGTGTAAAGTGACAGGAGATTGAGGAAGACTCTTAAAACTGCCTGGGAACAAGAACCAGAGGAAGTGAAGGAGGCATTGGTGAGACATAAGAAAAACAATTTAAGGAATCAGTGATTTTTATATGACTAACTTCAAATTCAGAAAACAAACAGTTCTTGATTTCAGTTCTTTTTTTTCTTTCTTGGTAAACAGGGGAAACTACTTGTACAGACAACATGTTACAAACACTCCACAAGCTCTGTACTCACACTCAATACAGCGACATCCCATCCTGAGGCACCTGATGTAAGCTTCTGTGGAGGATTCACTGCGAAGCTGGTCTCCTGTCAGGTATCTAAGGAGTAAAAGCAAATGGTAAAAGACAGGGAGTCAGTCTCAACCAGTTCTCACTCACCCACTGGGTGACATTTTGCCTCCTGTCATGGAGAATATATGTTGATTTTTTTTTTTGTTTTCATTTTGTTGTTAGTTTGGTTTTTTAATTGTGATGGAAGAACCAGACTCTGCTGACCCTGATGCTATCAGGTTTTTGAATGGACAAAATTACAGGAAGTCAAAGGCTCAATCTAATCAGCAACAAACTCTGACATCCTTCTAGAGAGCAAATTGTGAGCTTTGAAACACACCTAAACCTCATCATGCTCAGGCATGAGCACGTGGAAGGGATGTGGAAGGCCTTATACTTCAAAATACACCTGTATGCTGTATCCACATCCACATTACTGCATTCCCTGCATTATTTTATTTGTTCATCTCTCCTCCCTCTCCTTATACCTTTTTTTCCACTACGATGCCAGATGGGCAAATCCCCTTCATTTGAAGACAATTCAAACTCATCACCACATACTTTGTATAATTAATGAATTCTGACATGAGCTCAATGAGCCTACTGGTGCTTGGAAAAAACAGAAGCCCCTTCAGTAACTTAAATCTTTGAAAATTGAGAGGCTTTCAGAATAGTTTCAACTCAATACTTCTTATTTAATAACAAGACTTGGGGTTTTCTGACAGCTGAGCTGAGTTATATCTCAAAACCTATAAGCTCTTATGAGAAGGGGAAAAAAGAGTCCCAGAAATTCTATTTGCCACATTTATACCACACTGTAGGAAGGTTTCACACATCCACACAGCACATTTCTGGCATAATTTACTTTCTCTCTTACACTGCTACATTTGTTTGAATTGGGATAGACAATGGGACTTCTGGTAACTTACGTGTTATGAGAGGAAGAAATCCAGTAGTGGGACAAAGGATTATTCATATCCTGCACATCTATTGAATCATATTTCTCATCCCAAATACTGTTTTCTTTTGCAAAAAGGTAAGCGAGGAACTACAATACAAAGAGAGAGACTGAATTTAAACATTTTTACCCTGTGAGAATAAAAAAAAAACCAGCAATGCAGCAAGAGGCACCCAGAGGTCCTGCCACCCAGTGAAAATTCTGTGAAAGAAGTCTATGAGAAATACTACAAAGTACCATTATCTCACCTCATCAACAAAGAGAAAAGGTTCAGCAGTTTCTCTCATAGTGTCGTCAATAAACTTTGTCATTCGCTCTCGGACTTTACTGAGATCCTGTGCCCAAGATTCCTTCAGATAATTGCAATAGAGTGAAAAAAAAAAATTTAGAAGTGGTGTTATTTAGTACAAAAATCAAAGAAGAACAGGGAGATCTACAGATAGACACACACTACCTAAGTACATATGTGCACTGACAGGCAGAAAAAAGCTGGCCTCCTTGGACATGTCTTAACTACAATCTCTCATTTCTAGAGAGAGATTATACACATAATGTGTAATCTGAACATCCTTTGAACACAGTGAAATTGTGAGAAAAAGAAAGTAGCAAGCTTATACAGGAAGTGCAGGTCTCACTTTTCAATCACATTTGCAAACCTGGAGCTCAGCAGTGCCTAGCAAATATTGTACCATTTTTTCCCATGGAGTCTGTGCTAAATAACATCATAGAAATCCATGAAAACACAGTTCCAATCCCTGCCTTCATCCTTATCTGCCTGCTGGCATGGGCCATCTAACTGGCTCCATTCAGTAGGAAATTACCTTTGACTGGAATGCAGGCAGGCAGCAATGTGAGAGCTGCTAAAATGGGGCCATGGCCAAGGCATTACCCCTGTGCACCTCTGGTGACAGCAGTAACCAGGCCAGAAATCCATCTCTGACTGCACACAGCATTTACTTCTAACCTTGTCTGTTTATCTACATGACTAAGTGCAGGCTTCTTAAAACCTTATTTACTTTGTCCTCCCTCTTGTCCTCTGGTGCACTTTCAGAGAACCTTTATATAGATGAAAAATAATAGTTCTTGTGGATTTCAATGGCAACAAAGGAGAACTCTTTCCAAGGCCCAATATTACAGTGACATCAATCATATCCTATGACACTTCACATTTCTTTTTAATGAGCACAGAACTCTGTGATACAGGAAAAAGAGCTCAGTATTTCTGTGACCTTCCCACCTGCTGCTCGTGTAGCAGGAATCTCTGGAAGTCATGGAGGTGAACTGCTGAAGCATCTGGACGGTCAGTATTTCTTTAAAAAAAGAAAGGGAAAGTGAAGCTTAAGAAATAAGAGTGGGTAATCAGATGTTACAGCAGAAGACATGGATTTGTATCTTGGATTTACAGTATAAATGTGCTGCCAGCACCAAGAAACCTTCTATAACTTCAATGGAATTTAGAGTAGGCTTGTAATACTGAATTATCCAATGACTGTATTTTGAGTCTCCTGGATTCCTGATGTACTTTCAAGAGTGATTCTTTGGGAAAAGCACCAAACCTGTACTCATTGCTTTGAAGCAAATGAGCTGCATTAACTTGGCAGGGCTGTTGGGAAGTTTAGTTTAGGCACATGGAAAAACTTCTTTTTAATTATCACACAGCCACACTTCACAAATTATTCCTCCTGTGTAGTATTTAGATGAACTACTGTGATAGACAAAATCTTCTGAAAAAGGAGGTAAGGTGCAGCTGCACCAAGGAAAAGTGGTGTCACTGATTTGCCTTCTGTAAGTCACAAACACAGCAGCACCTGGTACCAGGAAGGTGCTTATAAATCTGGGCTTTTAAGCAGCCTCACACAGTTTAATTCATGACATGACCCAGAGCTAAGGAAATACTTGGTACACTCAGAGCAAACTTTCAAAGTTACTTCCTTAATCTGTTAGTGTCATGTTCAAAACCAAGATGAATTGGTGTAATCCACAATCAATGGGTTAGCAATGCCTGTGACCTCCTTCTTGATGCTGTATGCATCTTAGACTTTCACATCCATCAAGTGGAAGAAGCAGAAACCATTATTCAGCATTCCAGGCAAAGCCTGTGTACCACACCACTCTCCAGACTGAAGCTAAAATTTCTTCATCAAGTTGTCCTTCCATAGCTCTGTTCAGATCTTTATAAATTCAGAGGACAGGCAACTGCAGTCCACACCATTTTGGTAGTCAGAAAGTAAAAAACAATCACCAGGACTTACTTCCAATGTAATTTCACCTTTCAGAATGCAAAAATATTCATGATTTCTTTTCATTTACTAAAACATCAGAACAAAAAAAAATTTAAAAACAGTGAAGTAATTAAAAAACAATCCTACAACACTACAACCATATGAAAATAATACAAATTAAGAGTCTCACCCAAGAATGAAAACAGAAGAATCCTTTTTGAATTCATCAAGAATCTTAAAACAAACAAAAAACAAACAAACAAAAAAAAGAACAAACATAAAAAAAGGAAAAAAGATAAATAATAAAAGAATATCCAATTTTCTATCTAAGTCCATCTAATAAAGTCCATTGGTTTAGAAAGGGCAAATAAATGCCTGTCTGCTATAGAGAAGTTGCATTTAAGTTGGCAAGACACATTTTTAATTAAATTCATAAGAAAAAACACACTGCCAAGGCTGGCAACTGCACTTCAGGCCTTTCAATGTGAACACAATTCTCAGGGAAAATACTTGCTTTGATAAAGCACCTCATACAAACAGTCAGATTTCTGGGGAGCTTTACTGCTTGATATCCCAGAAAAATTGGAATTAAGTATCATCCATCACATTTATTCAAGTGAATATAAAACCTAAATTGTTTCTAGCTTGGCACAGCATCATTAGAGATTGCAGAAAACTTATCAAGTGACCCAAAGCACTTGTAAGCAAATTGAGAAGTTGCTTTGCAATGATTCACACAGGGCAATAACAAGAGCTTAAGGAAGTCAGAGAGGCTCCTTACTGTGTGTTTTACTCTTCAGCTTTCTGCTCAAGACAATTAACAGGACTTTCATGGCCAAAACTAAAACCCTGTCAGTTAATCTACATTTTTTTTATCACTTCACCATGATTTCAGCATTACTTTTAAACAGCACAAGTTCTATTGCCAGAAAAACAGCACTGACTTTGACTATCAAAGCTTCTAGTTTAGCATCTGCAAAATTAAAGTTGAATCCACAATAAGCACATAGTCAACAAAGACATTCATGCAAGTAATTTCAAATAATGTGTTTTCACACAGTTTTAAAGGGTTCCTAACTTTCAGAGTCACTAAATGTATGAGTTTCCACCAGCTTCATGAACTCTACAGCAAATACAAGGAAACAGTAGTCAGAGAGTTACCCACTTAAATTAGCTAAAATGTAATTCCACTGCATTTATGCCTCCCAAGGACTGTCTGATGCATGTCCTGTAATGGACTCACTGCTGGTAATCTGGAATATGGAGTTACTTCTATCAGTAAAACAGATCAGCCAAACCTAATGAAAAGACAATCTGCATCCTGAACAAAGTCACAAAAAGAATTCCTCCTAAAAAGCCCAAAATATCTTTGCCTATCTCTACTCCCAACACACAATGAATGACTTGTTCATCTCCTGAGGCCAACTGCTGATAGTGACTGTTACCTACACATCAAGTACAGCACTGCACCCTTTTTCTGGTACAAGAAAGAGCAAAAAAGAAAATCAGTAACAAACAAAAGGCTAATCAGCTCTCACTATTCTGATGCAGCAGTTGAACAGGATGAAGACTGTCTATGAAAATCTTACCGATTTCTGTTGTTCAAACATGATTTTCTTGTAGAACAAATGAAATTGTTCAAAAGTAAGCTCTTCCTTGTGAGCACCTATTTCCTACAACAGAAAGTAGCACACAGTGAATTTAGAACTCCCTGAACTGTACTTGCATGGTGAACAAGTTACTCTTACTCCAGTTGGCATTCTCTCATGTATTCTGCTCTACTCCAACTTTATTTTTAACCACTAGGATTTTTAAATTTATTTATGTTTTTAAGAATATAAACAAGAAAAAAATATGTTGATTTATGACATAGTGCTCCTATCCCCATCTTTGGCCTTGCATTTTGCACCCTGACTCCATTTCCACAACTGAGAGAGAAGTAGAGCCTCATTTACTCATTGTTCGCTGGGGCAGCAGAAGCAAGAATGTCTGCTTTAAGGGTGGAGAGTTGGAAAGCAGGAAAGGGTGGGGATATTCAAGGTTCCTGTAGGAATGGAATGACCTTCAAAAATTATTAACATTGGCATTAGTGGGAGAGAAGAGGTTATTATTTGATCATATTGAAAAAAAAAAAAAAGATAAAATTCATGTAGAAGAAAAAGGAAAATAAAATACTTTTCTATGTACTTGCACAGTACTGGAGCTCAAAATCCAATGTTAGCTTTGGTCAACCACACAATGAAAAGAAGGAACATTTAAGTCTATATTTCTATTAGCCTTAGATATAGGCAAAGCCAAGCTGAGAAATTAATCAATAATTTAATGATACATGATATGAATCAAAAATACAGAAAGTATTCTAAAAACAAACATCAACACCTATCAAATAATACCAAACACATTTAAGTAATCAGGTAATTACCGCAAATTTATCCTTCAAGTACTTCATGCTGCTCACTTTGAAGTTTACTTGGGGAAGGACAGTTTTCAGCTCTCTAAGACTGATACTGGGAGGAGGAAAAGAGAAAAAAAAGATAGAAAAATCACCACATTTATGTTGTGTCTAGTCAGCTACTCATTTATTTTGTACCAACACAAAAATGTGACTATCGAAACATTTTGGGTAGGGCTCATCTCACATACCCATAAACTTCTATAAATTTAACACCTACATGGAAGCAAGCTAGACATGGAGAAACAGGCATTTCCATTAATTTGGAATTAAAAGAACCATGTTGCAGAGATATCTATTTCTCTCTCAGCAATTAATCAGATCTAGATGATTAGTTTAAATGTACATGTTTATATACAGTCAGGTGAATTGCAGCCTTTCTTCCACTGAAACTGGATTACAGACACAGAAAACATCCTACAAAGGCTGTACCAAATAGATAAGCACAAACAGGAAATAAAAAGCCCCAATTTCCAATACCATTTTAACCTTTTTCTCCAGATGTTACTCAGTCTGGTAATGCTGATTTGCAGCAGCAAGACTCTTCCCTTCTGCAACATGACCTCATTCTCCTCTCCCAACCAAGTCTTCCCTTCCAGTTCCATTTACATAGACCTGCTGGTTCTTTGTGCAGAGTTTCAGAATGCCCAGTGATATCCCAGCAACACTTCAAAAACCTAAATTTTCTACATAACAGCAAGGCAGCAAGTCAAGAGAGCACAGGTACAAGACCTGTGAGTCCTATTGCTGAAGCCCACAAAATATTAAACCAATATCAAGAGTACCCAACAAAACAAGACCGAGGGACTCTGCCTTGACCTACAGAGCAATTCAGAAGCCATTAAACCTCTGCAAACACAGGGTCAGCACTGAGTTGCTTGAAAGCAACAAAACCAATTAGCACAAAGATGAAAGCAACATTTTCATTCTACAGTGTCCATACAAGCAGCTACCCCATGAGATATTCTCATCTCTATTGTGCAGAGAGGGAAAGAGGCAAAGCAAGAAGGAACTAATCCAAAGTCCATGCCCAAACCAGATTAGACCTCAGGAAATTCCTGGCTTTCCGCCTCGTCGCCAGACTTCTGAAAAAAACACTATGAGAAGCAAGAAGGAGCAATCCATTTGTACCCTAAACACCAAGCACTAGCAATTTCCTCTGGCCAGACAAGTGCAAGAGAAAAAAAAGAGCTGGGACTTCATTACCACTGGAAAAAAATTCAACCTGTGGAACAGGACTTGCCTGGAAGCCTAACCTTTACAATTAACCTCCCTAAAAATCATAGCTCTAAACACAACGGGCCTCAGTCCAAACTCCTTTCCTGAATTTTTCTAAAGGCATGAATCATATAGGAAGTGAAGAAAAAACTGCCCTCTTCACAGTGCAAATCTCCTTGGTCCCAACCAAGCTGCCTTGTAGCAATAAAACAATCCTAAAGCAACAAATGAAACCTCTTCAGCAGACACCTACTGTCGGCCACAGCTGCTCCATCCTAACATTTGCTTTTGCATCGTGAACCCCACCAACACACCCACATTGCAGGGTTAGTTCTCAAAATGCATCAGGAGGTACAAGTCAATATCCAGTAAAGGATGGGACTGTGCCCTTCCCAAAAGTGGCCAGTTGAGGTAACAGAGCTCTGAAATGGGCTCTCAGCTCACCCCACACGGTGCCACAGGCAGTCTGCACAAGGGTGTGATTTCCTGCAATACCACGGCCTCAGTCACACCATGAAACATCACATTGCAGTTTGATTTTGGGAAGAGCTGCTCACAAAAGGAAAAGCATGAGCTTTTCTACACTGATTTGCACTTTAAAATAAAATGCATGTTCCAGACAAAGAGAAAAATCTTGGTGGAATAACACAGAAGGGAGGAAAGGTTAACATTCTTCTCAGTGTCACATGATTTCTGGCAACTCTAAGGAGAGATGTGCAGCTCAATTCATTTTTTAAAAAGTCTCCTTTGCGTGTAAAAGCTACAAACCCACATCACACATGGACCTGAAAGGAACTACTGAAACTCAAACACATGAAGCCACACATCACACTGGGAGCTATAAGCCATGGGACTTCTTTCACATGAGAAGCACCAAGTTGGAGGTGTTTCCTTGGTTTTGGTCTGTTCAAATGTGAGGCAGAGACAAGCCCGTGGCCAGGCCAGTTGCTGGTTGTGGTCTGTGTTAGTGCCTGGTCTCTGCAATGCAAACACAGCTCAGCCATGAGGACAACTGGGTGGCACAGCTGCACAGGAGGGCTCACAGCAGGTTCTACAGGCCAAGCAGCTGGGCTCCTACTCAGCTGTGAAAGGGCAGAGGCCTCTACAAAGCAAGTGACCTGATGTACCTGCACAGCCCAGCCCAATCTCTACAATAACACACTGCTCGTTCTGGCAAAGTAATTCTAGGCTAAATTTTAAAATACTTAGTTTTCATCATTTGTTTCTTCATTATACCATGTACATAAACCTGAGGGAATGCTATGAACATGTTATATTTAGCAAAAGCAAAGGCAAATGTCATTTCCAGGGATCTCATACTCCACATTTTTAACAATTAATTCTTTATGTCTTTTCATTCCATGTTAGAATCTGCACCAAAAGTTCACTAAAAACAATTGAACAGAGTTCTTACCTATTTTTTCTAGTTTGATCAACAGAATAGATCTGCTTTCTCAGCCAGCTTGTGGAAAAGAGGGACAAAAAAAAAATCTAAGAATTATAAAGAATAAACAGCCAATAAAATTTCAAAATCCATAGACAAAACTCAATAGAAATACTTAGAAGTCTAAAGATTCATCTCTTTTAGTAGAACAAAAACATTACCAGTGCAGCATTCAAGGATCCAGCCAGTTTTTTGAACCACATCTGTAAATATGTATTTTTCTGTTGCATTTTAAAGTCATATAAACAACACAGGAAGGGGAAGGGTGGGCACAACAGAAAAGAATGAGTAACCAGAAGCTGTAAAAATATAAGAGGGTAAAGTGAGCCAAAACCTCAGCTAATCCAAACTGGAGTAACTCCATAAAGTCAATGATTTCTGCCAGATTTATCTTTGAGCTGCTAGCTTAGATATCTGTTAGATGCATAAAAATTAAAAACTAAAGGGAAGGGAGAAGGGTTTAGAGAATTTTAAAGAAAATCCTCATTACAGTGCATGTCAGTTTTAGATGCACAGTAAAATACTATTAGTTGCATCAATAGTAAATGTATTTACATACACAATTTTGATCTAAAGGATGAGTGCACTGCTAAGCTGATCCTCAGCCTCAATAGGAATTACTCTTGTTTGACAGCATCAGTGTCAAAGCCACAGTTTGGTCAGGGAGCAAGCAAGGGCAGAGCATATCCTCATAACAGGTAACAGCAGTGACCACAACCAAAAATGCCAGCAGTGATGAAAAGCAATGGGGTATGGAGACATCACTGAAACCTTGCCAACAGAACTGGCAGCATGAACATGAGCAGTTTCACACACAACATCCTCTGAAGGATAAGGGTGCAGTTTCACCTTCATATGGCTGACTTTTGAATTTTCCAAGAAGCCAACACACAAACACCAGCTGTTCTTGTGATCTCATGAAGAGATTTTGTTTTGGGTGCACAGAACAAGGTGAACTGCAAGTTCACATTAGTGTATGAGGCAGAGTGTGACTCCAGAGCAGTATGTAGCAAAATAGGCATTGAGAATTTCCATGTGAGCTGTCAGTATCACCCACTAACTGGAGAGTGTTCTTAGTGTAACAGGAAAGCACCACCTGCTGCACCTTAAAAATTTCATTCAGATTTTCCTCTTTCAGTTCCTAATCTCACAAAGTGAAAATATGTCCACATACCTCTCTGTGATTGCAGGTGTGGGAGCACTCATGACCTCTTGATACAAGATATTCAAGCCACACAACCATTTATCAGTATCATCTTTAGAGTCAGCTGAAAAAAAATAATATACTATGGTAAACATCAAAACAAAATCAACACAAACCCAAGACATAACTTGTTTAGATAAACCCTAGTATACAAAGCTGCTGACTAACTCTCCTCTTTGATAAATCTCATTGCATAGTTCCATGTTGCTACTAATAAAACTAATAAAATCCAGCATTAATTTGGAGGTAGGTAAGCTCTGACCAAAAATACCTGCTTTTGAAGACTGTTTATCAGAGTAGGAAAGTTTCAACATTTCAGCAAAAACACTATAAAACTACTGATGAGCTCCTGCTGTAACACATTGAAATTCATTTTCTTATCTTCTGTCTCCAAAGTGGCAAAAGCCCAGAACTTGAAGGGCACAGGCAAAAGAACTCAGCTATAACATAAAGCTGGTTCATTACATTCCCAGCAACCTAGAACAAAATTACAATATACTGGCTTTTGACATAATCACTTCCTATCCATCTTAACCATGCCTCTAAACACAGATTGTTCCAGACTAAACTCAGGCAAGAGGAACAGAAAAGGAGCAATGTACAAAACTGGTGTAGCTTATATAAAACATTTTAATACAAGTCAAAAAAAGGTCTAAAATTCTTTACATGGCTTAGCTAGAAGCCAGGTACATCTTCCTCCCAACCCTGCAAACTAGTATATCACTGCCTTGTTTTGTTTAAAATTTAGTTTGCCCTTCCATTTCCCAAACCAGAAGAGTCCTTCCCATCATTTATCCTGATTGCATCAGGTAATTCTTCAAGCCAACAGAAGCAAGATGAGGAACTGCCTGCTGTGTACAACTTTCCCTAGGAAATACCAGCTAAGCTGAAAGAACCTTGCATGAGATGTGATCATTACAGCCCTCAGCTGGGCAAAGTCCATTTGATTTAGCAGGCTGGCTCTGAAATTGTATGAAGGAATTCTTCAATTAAATCACCTCTGACAAATTATTTTCACACAGGAACTGAAATCTTTTAACAGCCTTCAAAGCAAACCAGTTTCTCAAAAGGTAAAGATTACATTTTATTTAACCATACTTTCAAACAATGCTTTATCCCCCAAGGATGAAGCTGGAGCCCAGCCTCAGCTCCCCATGGAAATGTTTTTCAATTAGTTACAGTTTTGGAAAGAACACCCACTACCACTGCCAAGCCAATTCTTCTCCCAAGACAATTCTGCCCTTTATGATAGCTACCATTCCCTTCAAGCCACAATTCTTTCCACATTGTTTTAAGAAACCACAACAAAGCCCTTCAACATGGAAAAGGATTTCCCTCTTAACTGAAAGATATATCATATTGTTCTGCAGTTCAGAATTACAGCAACATCTCATGGTACCAAGAGTTTTCAAAGTATTGGCAGAGGCCTCTTTTGAGACCTGCCATGGGGGAGGGACTGGAGGGGCTGCTGGAGGAAATCAAGCTGAAGTCCCTGGCACAGCTGCACGTAAGCACAGTCACTTACTCAAAATTTTCACAGACTTCAGTCAACAATGGTAAAACTTATTTAAAGTTAAAAACCTTTAAGAATGGGTTAGTCACAAGCAGTCTTTCATTTTGAAAGCATCCAACTGTAAAAAACTTATCTTCTAATAGTGCAATCTATAAGAAATTCATTCCATAAATAATAAAAAAAATAAAAGCTGTCAACATTAAAACATTTATGAAGCACTCCCCTTTTCTCACATTAAGATTTTCCAATTAAGTTAATAGTTTAAATGTTCCTGCTCAGGACAGAAAGAACTGTGACTTCAAATAAATTGTCCGTATGGTTCTAAACCAACAACCCATTACAAACTTTTTAGAAAAGAAATGTCTTTCTAAATTCCATGAGTTAGAAACTGTATTCAGCCTGCACTGTAAGAATTTATATCCTTTTCATTTCAAAATCTTTAGGTTTGTGACCCTGGATAATCTTGCCTGAAATAAAAAGTGCTCCAACCCCTTCTTCAATAGGATACAAATTCCCTTTGTTTCACACAGATTTCTTCATTTTCAATTTATTACTTTCCAATTTTATTTATGGTCCCCTAGTGCTTATTTAGAAGAGGTTTAGTATTATCAGGTGACATACACACAATAACCCAGACTAGAACTTCATTTTTCCAAATTAGTCTGCAATTGCTCATAGGTGATAGGAAAATTTCTGAGATACAGCTGCAGTCTAACTTTTTATTGCTATTGTTTCCAAAATCATTTTGGCCAGACTAAAAATGTCAGGACAATATTCTGGCCACACTGAACAGCTGTTTTTAAAGAGGGCAATGTCACTTCTGCTCTTCAGTGCTGAAAACCTTACTGAGTTACTTAACCAGCAAAAGTCTACCTAGACTAGAAAAAATCAGAAATTACACTTGCACAACACACCATTTGAAAGTGAAACATTCCAAATGCAGCAGGTCACAGACAAGAAGGGCTGACTAAAAGGTCTGTCTCCAGATTTTAAGCATCTGGTGCACTCCTGAACTGCAGAAGTTAAAACCACAGTATTCTGTGCATCCCTGTTCCATCAGTGTGTTTGACTTGTTCAATCAGTAGCTTCAAAGAAGAAAGAAGGAAGGTAAAAGTACCTGCTAAACTTAAGGTGTTGAGGACAAACTGGGTACCATAAAAAATAGTAAAGCAGTGTTCTTCTCTGTGCCTTGCTTTGCAACGTTCAAAGTCCTTGGAATTCTTTCCTGGGCGAATTTCTTTTATTTCCATCAGATCCACTGAAAGGAAACAACATTCAGTCAGTACAGGTGCAGAGCCTAAAATGGTAAGATGGATAACTCAAAGTATGCACATGCATAAAATAGCTTAAAAACTTGCAGATTTGTATTGGACAAGAAATGCAAGTTGTGCCAGTTTGCAATCCATAAATCCACAAAGAAATTGTAACAACAGTAGACAAGGACCAGAAGAAGAAAAAAATAACCTGTCATATTTTTATTATTTCACGATCACTGATTTTCCATGAACAACGTGCACACACATGGCCCTCTGGGTCACAGAAAATAGGATTTCACAAATGGCATTAACTCTAAGCCAGAAATTTCCAACTGCCATGACAACTGTTTAGAAACAAAAAAGAAAAGACACAATTCTACCTTACCCATCTAAAACTTACATATATCTTAGATAGCCAGCTAACCTTGTCAGGTGGTACAGTCACTGGTACTTTCAAGAAAAGCACTTAAAATAGGAATATTAAGAGCAAATAGAGTTTAATAATTAAAATGTTTATGTTTGTGAGTTTCCTCATGGCCATCTCCAGAGAGATCTGTGTTGTTTAACGTAACCTGTTGTATCACTTTCACCTTGCTGCTCTCCAGGGAACAATGCACTGGAGCACAGCAGAACGGGAGCACTGCACAAACACAAACTTTCCCAAGTCAGCTCCCTGTTTTCAAACCCTTGCTCCAGGGCCTGCATAACAGGACAGCACTGAAATAGAAATATGTGTGCTCTCAAGATAAGATACTTATTAGAAAACTGAGGAAGTGGTTTTGCTCTGCCTGTGGACCAGAGAAATAAACAGCTCTTTCCACTTCTGGACAGTCTTGACTTATGAGCTACAGCATGAAGAGTGAAGAAAAACATTTCATGGCTGCTCTTGAAATGTCTTTATCAGACCTAGCAAGACCCAAGGAAAACAGCTGAGGCTTTCTGTCCATGCATTTAAGAATACCACAGTATGAACCTCCTGTTTTAAGTGAACAGCTCATCAGTACCAGAAGACCATTACCAACATTATGAAACAGCAGCTCTGCTGCTGGCGGAGCGTGAGCTGAACAATGGTAAAGCTTCCACCTGGGTAAGGCTGCATTTCTATGATGCCAACACGGACAGACAAGTAAGGAAGTTCATCAAGAAAATCCTGATAATGAAACGTTAATTCATCTTAGAACTTCTTATTCTCTTCCAAGTATCCCAGGCCTAACTTCTACCAGACATTCCTTTCTCACAGTCATTAAACAACTTACACTGTGAAAGTGAGACCTCAAAGGTTAACCTGAACTAATTGTAGGATACAAGCATCTTTCTTAAATGAATTTTTCCAAGCATCATTATTCTCATGGTAGAGGTTTTAATGTCTCAGCCTCCCTCTCAAACCATGAAAACATCCCTTAAGATCTGCAGATCTGACTGGTCAAGACCCCTAAATTTAGGTGCAAACTTCTAAAATAAATTCACATTGTGCCTATAAATGACCAGGAACCAAAAGCTCCTAATAATGACTCTGATCCTCTTACCATTCAGAGTCTCACTTAGATCCCTAAAGACGTATCCAAATTACCATCCTAAATGTCACCATCTAAAAGAGTTGATCTTAAGCCATCAATTTACATTAATAACAGCAGAGAAGAATCAAAATGCAGAGATAGAAAGTACCCAAACATAAAGGGGAGGAAGTTGCATGGCTGCAGTAAATGGCATGGGACTGCACACCAGGCTGGCTCATTCTAAACATGCAACCCCAGTCACCTCTTCTGCTTTCCCTTCAGCCAAAAAATCCCTGCTGAAAAACACAGTTTTAACTTCAGAGTGAATCACACCTTTCCTTTCAGACTCCTACAAATCCACACACATGAACAACACACCAAAAGGCCCTCTCAAAGTACAAACTATAAGCAGCAATAAAAGAGATTTCACAACCTGCACTGCTGTTGTCATTTCCAGGGGCTCTTACCTCACACTGACCTCTGAAATAAACACACAAACTTACCCAACATCTCCCCTCAGTTACCCACACTCACTACAGTCCTTTCTCCTTGCATTACAGCCTCTCAACCCCACTATCCCCTTCTCCTGCATGAACCTCTGTGTATACACACAGAGGCAGAAGGATGTTTGTATGCACAGACACATTATTGCTTCTCCAACTGGTTTTTCAGAAAGAGTTTCACTATACCCTAATTGCTAAACATTCAGTAAATAGAGGAATAGTTCAGCAAGAGAACAAAATTGGGTGAAAGAGAGAATAAAATATTGATATTTAAAAATTCAAAATTTAACACTCCTGTTCTTCTCAGGCAACATATTCTATACACCCTATAAAACTTGGGCAAGATATCATTAAGTTTGCTTAGAAAATAAATGAAGCAGGTACAAAACACAAGTTTTATTAAATATTCTTTAGATTTTTTACAGAAATAAAGATATGCATCTTACAGTTTCAGAAAATGAATAGAAACTACCATCATGTATTTTAATGACATTTTATAGTGTTGGTTAGGATGTATTACTTTATATTACTGAAAGAAAAGCCAATGTAGAGAATCAAAAGGAGAAAAGAGAAATATGAACAGAAGATATTAATTCTGGTCTTGCACTAAGCTCTGTATCCTCCACAGGTAGTCTGGAGTCCCCTGGCACCCTCCACATGATGCCCACTAACTCCAGAATGGCTGATTCCAACCATAGGGAGAAAGGAGCAGGCCAGGAAAAGCTGCAACATGTTTCAGACTCAGATTAGTAAATCAACTGTACCAGCTTAGCTGTTACGCAGTTACTGTGAACTTTTTAGAGCACAATCTGTCGCTGAACAATTAAAATGTAATTTCATACCTATGCCAGCACTTCAGACATTCTGTCTTTGTACTGCCTTGAAGTAATGGAGCTTTCCTCCTTCTCAATCCCACATGCAAATTGCAGAGCTGTATCCTGCCCTGACTTCACAGACACATATTCCTGGGGCCTGATACACCCAAAAAAGGCACAGACCGGGACAGATGCACCTTGCAGAGTCAAATCAAATCCAATACACTTGCAGGTGCAATTTGCACAAGAAAGGTGAAAGAAGATTAAAACATTTCCTAAGGAAACATGAATCAAAGTATGTCCTGTAGAGAAATTGACTCACATCCAGCAAGACAAGGAGGACGCTCCCCCAGCACAGCCAGTCCCCAGCCAAACAGTTTGTAGAAGTCTAGTGCCACTCTAAAACTCACAATTAGTTTACATTTCATCCACTCCTTTAACTGATTATTCCCCCAGGTTCTAAGGATCCCCTCAGCAGCCTCATCAGTCACGGATTGATTCTGACAACTCCCTCAAGTGGCTCTTTAAGGACACCAGACTCCAAGGCACCTTCAATTACCATCGTGTCTCAGGCTCTGATCTGGACGTGCATTCGAGGCAGTTCAGAGCCTGAAGCTGCTGAACTTCAGCACCTGCTGCTGTGTGTTGTTTGGCAAATCAGTGAATTCAATGCATCATTACACTACTACATAGCTACTTTCCTAAGACTGCACAGATTAATTGCTCAGTGCCTTCCAGGGCACCTGCCAAAGCTCTTTATTGCCATGAACTTAATAATGAGCTTTTGATCCTCAATATCTCCACTGATCTCCATTCAGGCAACCCAGCAGCAGTGATCACGTTCAGTTAGACACTGCAGGTACAAATTCCTGTTACATTTCCTTCAGTCATATTTGGAGGCAGATGGTAAAGCAGGACCTGTGTTATGCAAGCTGAGTGGAGGACGTGATAGAAGATAACCAAAGGTGAAAAACTATGCCAAGAGGAGAACTGGGAAAAAAAGCATTACACTGTTATACACAACACTGTGCTCCTCATTCCAGGAGAGAACAAGGAGCACTGCTATTTAAAGGGAGAAGTTCTGGCTCTGTCTGCAACATGGTCACCCACCACCCACCTCTGGGTGGGAACACAACCATCCAGCACTCAACAGACAGGTGGGTTAGGGAACAGACCCTGCTAAAAACCAGCCAGTACCACCAGCAGAGCACCTTCTGTGGGCTGGAAGTGCCCATAAGTGCTCTGGAGGAAGGTGAGTTTGTAAGAACACCTCTGGTCAAGTCAGGTAATGTTAGGCTGGAACATCAGGCTGATTGTATATAAAGGTCAAAAAACCTTACAGGCTGTCCACCCATCAAGGTACCCTTGATAGAAAACTCTACATTAAGTTTACCCAAATCTGCCACTATGGACTACAGAGTTCTCTAAGATAACATCCCTGATTCAAAGCCCAAAATTCCCAGGAGTCTTTCAGTGTCTGTGGCCACAAATGGTGCTCGGATCACAGTTCAGTCATGTACTTAATGAAGGAAAAGGAAAAGCCTACAGAGAGGTTCAGAGGAGGTTTACAGAGTCAGAAATCACACTGTGAGCTTTATTTCAGTAACTCTCAAGAAGGCTTAAGGGAAACTACTGGCAAGGTTTTGAAGAAGAAAATAAGGGACTCCAATCACCCAAGCTGTGTGCACCAAGACATGGGGTGGCCATTCTCTCTATGAATATAACTGCATTTTCATGTGTATATATGTATAACATTCCACACTCAAAATCAGATTTTTTTCCAACTATCTGCATTACAAAATATTCCAAAGCAGGTTTCATTTTAGAAAGGCAGAAACTGCCCACTGCAACAGAGGCTGTGTGCAAATGAGTGCCCAGTGACTGAAGAAAGCCTTTCGTATCCCTTTGCAAATGTACTTCATGGTGGTTAGTGAGGACAACGGCTCTGCTCTCACTTCTGCAGAATTAAATATTAACTACACAAGGTGTGTTTTAACAGCCTCTTTTTTTCAGAGCAGCAATGAAACACAAGTCGTGTGTGACTCTGGAGGGAACAAGGTGAGGCTTCTCTCAGAGGACAAAGTCACAAGAAAGCAGAAATGTCCTGCAGCATGGCAGTCCAGATGTGGTGGAGAAAGTAATTCAGCTCATATAAACAGAGATGTGTACTGAGACATTCAACAGCCCAAGATAAGCCACAAAACGTCTGAAAACACAGTTACAAGGATGAAACATGAGAAACAGTGTGGTGCACCTTGAGAAAGCACCCGTGACTGCCTTTCCAAGGGGTCCTCTGGGGATTTAGCTGAGTGACTGGTTTAGAGAACCCACAGGGTTTTACGTAATCAGGTCACAGAGCTGTCATCTACAGTAACAACAAATTACTACTAAATTCATAACTTCTCACTGGATTGCTCAGTAGAGCACCATGTTACTGTGCTTCCCAGTCTGAGCTCTGAATTCAAGGGGCTGTACACCTGGCTACTGTTTTCATATTAAAAATTAAAGGGCACCTCCACAAAATAACATAAGAATAGGGAAAAATTTACGTATGTGCCCATAAAAGTTTACATTCTGCTCCATGAAACAAAACAAAACAAAACCCAATAAACCTGACTTTGGGGAAAAGGTGGAGTACCTACATCTCACACTTGCTTTGATTAATCAGTTTAGGGGTGCTCAGGTCTGTGCAGTTCATTCCATCCCCGTTTCACTGGCTGGCCATGACAGGAAGTCTGGTTGTTGTAAGTTAGCATCAGACATTGCAGAACTGAGCTGCTAAAGGGAAGACATTATTTGAAAAGAGCTAGAGGCTACACATGTTCATTTTTTCATTTGACCACAGAAACCAAGCTCCATGTACTCAACTGAAGACTTACACAAAGATCCCCTGGCTAAACTGAAATACAGCCATTTCAAAACACACCAAAAAAAGGTGAATTGTAATGTTCCTTTGCACAGCTACTCCACAAAGAGCAAGAAGTGGATTCACTTCTGCAGTGACATATTGTTCTTTAACAGTATTCAGGATACAGAAAGCAAATGACAGAATAGAGATTCAGGGTCTTCTATGTGAGTTAAGTTTATTTATTATTTTAAGTCTGAAATGGTAAGGAAATCCAGACAAAGAAATTCTCCTAGCAGTAAGGAAAACCAGGGTCACTACTAGAAATCAGCAAGACCAAGTCCAATATTCAAGCACTCATTTCACACACCTCAGCAGAATATGTAGATGCTCATCACTTCTCCCAGAGAGGTACAGATCTGTAAATGTTTATACTGTCTTCTCCAGGGGGGGGAAAAAATTAAGTTTTCCACCAGAAAAGAAATTTACATTGACATTAACAATTCTAATAAATAAATGACTCAGCTGTTTAACACATAGAAAAAAAAAAAATCAATATTTAAGAATGTGAGCCACATGCATGAACACTCTCATAGGTGTTACTTTTTGAAGCTCCCCAATGTATCTCATAGCCAAAAGGATGCACAGCATCCAAATTTGCTCTCTTTGGCAGGTTATTTTAGCAAAGAACTTGAAAGCAAAATTGTCAAAATTTAATTTAGAGGCAAAGATGCTGCTGGATAAAATTCCCAAAATAAAACAGTGAAGATAAAATTCCCCAGTCCTTGTTAGCTAGAACAGCACTGCCTGTGGCAATACACAGACAGCTGCCATTACATTAAACTACAGATCCCTGCATTTCCCTCACCCTGTCAATTGAATGTGGCCTGACCTGTGCTGTTATCTACACGACCCTATTACAGATGCACTGCTTCTATAATGAGCTTTGATCATTAAATATCCAGGTGCAACATTTGGCAGAAACTAGTGGTTGCTGCTTGGCAGTGTAACACAGTCTGAAAACACAGGGCAATCACAGATTGAGGAAAAAAAGAGCAGCTCCCACAGGTTCTAATTCTACTTTTAATATGAATTTACTAAATTTGGTTTTAGTTTCCACACTCCCTTTATCTGTGAAACATGAAAATTCAACTTTGTTTCATGCTTGGGACAAATTCTGTAAAATCTCCCCTTTTCAGCGAGGAAGAAAATCTCAAGTGAACTTAACACTTGATAACTCTTTTCTGTAGGTTAAATGAAAAATTAGTAATGCTAAATGACTTTGAGATGGCAAATATATTTAGAAAGAGTCATTTTTTCTACAAACTCTGGGAAAATATTACACATAAAACTAGAGCAGTGAGACAATGTGAAATGAGCAGTTCACATTAATTCTAAAATAACATGTTATGCACTGTCAAACACAGGCTGCTGTTAAAAATGAAAAAAAGGTACAAGATAGTCCCATTGCATTAATAAAGGTCTGAGCTGCAGAAAATAGAAATGGCTGCTATTGTTGTACTCTGCTGTGTCACAAGCATCAAAAGCTTCAGTTTAAGCATAGCCTTTATTCCCCTGCTTCATAATTTTGCAATTGCATCAACATGAAGTCTGCATCTCTGCCACTTCCCAACACAGGTACTTCATCCTCTGAGAAAGTTTTCAGAATAAATTAATACTAACATATCTCTTTTCTCTTTCCACCTTACCTATGCCCTGACTTCTCACTCTGCATACAGAAAGAGCAGTTTCACAGCTGATATAAATTTTTTTTCTAAACATGGACCTCTGATGCTTTAAACCTGTTTCTTGTTATGAGCTTGCACAACTAAATTGTCACTGGATATTTTTATTATGGAGTCTTTTGCAATAAATAAAGAACATGAAAAAACCAGGTGATCTTTCTTTTCCAAAAATTAAGGGATTAAAATATGGTTTATATCATTTTATAAAAGCAGGTCACTCCTTCACGTGAAAAAAAAATAAAATTCCTAGATATTCAAAAACAGAGAAATCATCCTCTGTCCTCAAACAGAATCTTCCTTGAAATGAGCATGCTTGTATTACAGAGAATCACACACTTGCACATTCAAGGATGGCACCACAGATTTCTGAGAGTATAAATTCTCCTGGCTGTGAATCATCCCTTCACTCAAGGGATTCTTCAAAGAATATGCAGAAACTCACACATTTTCCAGTGACTAATCCAACTCTAGTCACTGTGAACTTTCCCTTAATAATTGTCCTGAAAGCACTTTGCATCTGAGAAAGAACAGAATATCTATAATGGATCAGCTTCCTGGAGATTTACACCTCACCACCTGCTTGTTCTACAAGCTTAAATATAACTTTGGGCCCTAATTTATTCACATGCATATAAATGCTATACCACAATTTGGGAGGTGTTATTTGGAGTCCTGGAATGTCCTCTCAGACAGCAAACCCCAGGTTTGACGTGTGTCTTAGCAGAGTCCTGGCAAATCCTGCCCACCTTAGGCCACCTCTCCCTTCCCCTCTGCCTGGCACTGCTGTCCCAGTGGGCACAACACCCCCAGGGTGTGGCCAGCCTGAGGTGGGGAGAACCAGCCCCGGGTGTGTGTGACCCAAGGGCGCCCATCCAGAGCCAGGCACAGCTGTAAAGGTTCAACACACAATAAAAATACACAGCAGAACCATAAGGAGGCAACAAACTGCAGCAGATCATGCTGGCAAGTCACAGCTTTGCAGTTTTCTACCCAGTATGCACGAATTAGTTTCTGCAAGAAAAGGGCTTGTTTACAAATTAAACAACCAAATCAAATCCCTCTGTACAAGGAAAGCAAACTTTCCTTCTCTCAAGCAAAAATGAGTTCATTCTCTCAAATGCCTGTCTGGGTAGACAGGTGAGACTAAGCTTGGAATTTAACTGCTCAGTGCTAGGCTGTGAAAACATCACCTCAAACTTACATCACACACAGTCAGAAATACAGGGCCTCTTGATCTACTGTTGGAACAGCACATCCTTCTCTAAAGGACACAACCAAGCTGTGTTCTTTCATTCAGGGGAAAATTCAGAGGTTTCTCCCCAGTTCCTTTCTGTCAGAAATTCCTTTCTATATGGCAACTCAAGTCTTTCAGAAGATCAATGTAAAATCTCCAGTACTTGGACACTGTGTGTGATCTGAACCACACAATGAAGACAAAGATTGTTTAAACCAGATTTCCTACCCTTTGTAAATCCTCACTTCTTACCACACCAAAGACCTGGATCTAGAAAGAGTTTTCTGAAGTTTCTCATCCAGAGAAACACATCTGCACTGAGCAGGAAATAGCCTTAATTTTAGCAACTCTTTCACTCTATTCTAAACAGAAATGCTGGCAGGTTTTTGACAAAAGGGGCCTTTTCATGAGCAATGCAATTTAAAATACACAGTAGTGCCACTTTTGGGCCCATGGGTTGTGTAAATATTGGTATAAGTACAGCTAATCCTACATCTGTCTCTTGCCCCGGTCAATTTATTCCAGAATAAGAGTAGCTGCCTTTTTGTTATTGTGAGGCTTAACTTAAATCACTTCCAAAATAATATTAACCAAACCTGAAAAAGGTCATTGTAATAATTATAATCAACTCTGGCTTAGAGGAATTTGAGTGTTCCTAAAACATTTGCAGTCCATCAGCAAGAAAATCAGCATTAGGGTATCCAAAATTCCCAACACTACACAGGGCAGTTAGGGAGAGTTAAAAACCCTGTTTTTTTCTTGATCTCCAAAGGGAGAGTATTAAAATAAAGTATAAAAGTTGGATTCCATCTTCGCTATCTATTAGCAGCCTATTTTTGTGTCCCAAAGTTAAAGAACTCTCCTCACTATCTGATTTAGAAACACAAACCCATAGCAGATGCTAAACATTGAGTTTTCTGCCTTCTGTAAAGAGCAGTTGCCAAACTTGAGTGAAAATAGCACACACGGAACAGGAAACCATCTTAACTTTCCCACTCAGGCTGAATATTAATTCTTTTTGGACTGACACATATGCAAATAGCAACCATTAAGATCACATCATGAATATCAGGTTTTGTACAGCATAAGGGTATTAATATATTATAATATTGAGATGACAATTCTCTGCCCTCAACCACTTAAAGTGGATTTTGTTTGTCACAAAGTCAAGGCAATCCACCAACATATATTTGGGGTCATTCATATACACATCCATATTCAAGAGGCTACTCCAATTATCAAATAGGAAAGCTTCAAACCCATAATTTTTCCACTTTTCAAGTAAAAAGAAAGCCTGAGTCTCAGTCAAAAGAAGCAACAGTAACATAAAAATAACTAACTAACTAAAATACTTCCTCCCTCCTCAGCAAAAACACTGTCAGCAAGTTAAAACTGCAGTGACTTTCATTTCTTGTGGGCCAGATATGGTTCATGGTGACTCAGAACAACTGTTCCTATCATATTCTGGAACAATACCTGCACAATACAGATTGTTGGGGCAGACTCACTGCTTTTTAAGACAACAAAACAATATTTTGTGTGTTTGTGCTTTAGACTAGGACGTGTTTTCAGACCTAAAGTTCGTTGTTATACATGTCACTGAAGTGTTGCTCAATTTAAAAAACTGCTATAGTACTACAATTTTTGTAGAGGCAGATGGCTTTTGGGTAGGTCTGGGGCAATATTCCCTGTTCTAGCAATGACTGCCTGTCAACCTGGAAGCCAAGTCTTTGCCCTGCTGGATCACCCAGGTTTAGGAGGCAAATTACAATATTCACCTTCTTTTCAAAGCTTTGCATAGAGCAAACTAGTTAATTTATTACCACAAACACACACCACCCCCAGGAAGCTTTGATAAAAGGTGATTACAAGACAGGACTGAAAAAGTTGACCCCAACATCTGGAATGCACAGTCTGTTCAGCTTTACATTTGTCCCCTCTGGGCAAATGGCTACAAGACTTCAACACACAGTCAGAGATTGGTTTGGCCAGAGGACTCTGAGGTCTCCTTCCCCCACTGAGTGGTCATTTTCTGCTATGTTTTAATCTTATTGCTCTGTGTGTAAACCCCAGGCTTTATTTGCTAAACAATATTCAAGTACTGCTCTCATAACTGAATTCTACATGGGCTCTCAGGACTTCTTTTTTGGCACAGTACCAGCAATACACTTGTGCTTGCACTCACACACATCATTATAGAAAGGATAATTATCCTCATTTGTCACATAAGAAACAGGCAATGAAAGATTATGATCCAGAGTACCTGTTAATTAGGGTGTGCAGACCTGTTTGCTTTTTCCCAGAATACTGAATATGACCATATTTTCATCACCATGATAAAAACATCCTCCCAGACAACCAGTCTTTAATTCCACTAGATCACATTTCCAGCTGCAGACCCAGTCACCACAAGGAGTGAGACAGGAATCAATTGAAACAGTAGCAGAGATGTAATACCTTTAAGTCAGAAGCTTGAAGAGAAACTGCTCAGACAACTCAAATGCAAATTCTCAGTGCCTGTTGTCTTTGTAACCTTACAGACCAATGGGTTTTGAACTTACTGTGTATTTACCAAAAAACCTGAAACCTTCTAAAAATCCACACCTCAACAGACCAATAAATGATTCTGGCATTTCAGATAAACTATTAATTCCTTTATTGAGGCCAAACACTACTTAGCAGCTGTAGAGTAAAACCATGCTCACAATAATTTAAAAAAAAGTTATCATATAGTCATATGCAAGCACTGGAATTACATTACACCACCCTGAGCTGCACAAATCACAGAAAGCCCAGCTGAGCTTTCTTGGCATCAGTCATGTTCTTAAGAACTGAGGATTAGTCTCACTTTATTCCTCTATTCTCTTTTTTTCAGGCCTATCTAGCCTTACACTCCCTTCTATTTCCTGACCTTGTTATAAATAGTGGTTTAGTCAGTAACAATATCAACTAAGGAGACAATAACAACTCAGGGCCCTGAAACCACCTAAATATCTCACAGCTTCATCCTCCTAAGTAATTGGTATTTTCCAATAATGGTCCTAAATAATGACTTCTATCCTGAGACAGCAAATTGCCCAAGAATACCAAAATGTGAATTCAGTTTCCTTGTATTTGAAGGTGTCTGGCTGGTTCTTTTTTCTTTTTGGAGAGAGAAGTGGTAAAGAATAATTACTTGCTTGAATTTATAAGACATAATGATGGAAAGCAGTCTGTCAGTTCAGAGAACACAAACACCATCATATTCAAAGATGAAAACTTTGAGAACAAGGCTAAGGATAAAAGCATGTTAATCATATTTAAGTAGTGTTAGATATCTAAATAATGAGAAGATTCTTTGTCTACATTGTAACAATTCAAAACAGTCTTGGAAATTAACAAACTCTTTCAGCCCAAAGCTTCATGATGTAAATAAAGGCTTGTTAAATTCATATTTGACAAGTACATCAATTTATTAGTAACTCCAAATTCAGGTATATGTTGCAGATACTCACAGAAACCTTCAATCTTGTCAGCTGTCTTGCTCCATGCTACCTGCCTGGTTTCCATTATAACTTGAATAGTCCTCCTTTCTGGGCTACTCCTCTTAAGACTGAATATTGTCATAACAGTTCCCAATTCCAAGGTCCTTTTGATCTGGCTTTTCTCATACTCAGGCAGCACTCCATAGTCTATATTCTTTCTGGGCATTTTTTTCTTTTTAATCAAACTTCTATGGTCTTCAGTATCCTGAAGAGAAAAAAAACATAAGAAAGAAAAGGGAGAAAATTCAATATTTAAAACAGCATTTTCATTTCTTTAAAGATCACATTTATGTAGTTAGATACCTAAGAGAGACTCCTGCCCATGCAAATGCAAGGCAGGTACACAGCCAGCATTAACCTTGCTGGTTTATCCTGAAAGAGGTACAACCAGCCTTCACAGAGGGCAGTTCCAGCAACATCAGCTTGTGTAAACTCCTGCACTGTATTAGAATTTAAACATGAGAATGCAAACCAGGTAATTCTCCTTTTGACAACTGTAATGAAGGGAAAACATGAGTAATACAAATACTGAAGTGCTGCCTACATCTAAAAGGTCTCAGTTTTTGCACTTTTAAAACTTCATGGCTTTGTTTCTCCTACACAGTCTACCTTTTCTAACCCACATGTTGGGTGGCAGATATATTTGTCTGCACACACTTGGGTCACATCTTGGCACAAAACAGCCAAAAGAGGGATGTGTACAGAGCATCTCTCACAAATATTAGCAAGTTTCTGTGCTCTCTGGTCTCCCACACCATTGCATCAAACAGCTAATTACGAGCCTGATTACTCCTCAGTGAAATTATTTACAAACAGAATGCTCTGCAACCTGTTCTTTCATCCCTGAATGAGTATCACTGTCACACAAATTGCAGGGGTTGCTTCCACAAGCTCCCAGCCATCCCCCTTAACCTCATCCCCGAGCAGGACAGGTTTAAAGAAGCTCTGTGCACGCAGCCACAGCGTCTCCTCTGCTTCTCTTCCTCTCTCCTCAGACCACTGCTCTCCATCACAGGCAGTTTCAGTTTCCGTGTTCATGGCTAATTCGACCGTGGCACTTCTCGCTTCCCCTTCCCAACTTCTGCCAGCCCTCGCCCCCTCACCCCATGTCACTGTCTCCTGACTGCTCTTTGCTGCTCCCTCTCATTAACAGCTCTAAATTGCCCTCTAACATCCTGTCACCAGCTGCTCCAGGGGCAAACTCTCTGACTCTGAAGCTGTCCAGTGCAATCTTTCCAATCCCTTTTTGAATTCTACCACTTCAAGAAATTTTACCACTTTTTTTTTTTGAAAGTTAACAGAGAAGCCACAACACAGTCCCTGCTTACCTCTGCACTGCCCACTGTGAGCCTGAAGTGCTCTACAGCAGGAACCATCTCACTCCATGGTTTGCAAAACATTACACACATTACTTAGCGCTTTATAGTGGCCCATTATATTGTAAGAAAATGGAGTATTCTTTCCTTACACTACTGAAAAAATACATGTACCCCAATCCTACAACCGGGAGGGAATGAACAACTTTTAAGTATCATAAGCAACAGCAGATTTATTATTTCATTTTAGCCATAATGTAACTGATCCTTTAGACTACCTGAAGATAATCAGATAATCATTTAAATTATGACAGGCTTGAACCTAAAAAGACAGCCATGGTCATCTTGTCTTGCTACAATGAGTTGTAATAACAAGAAATGAAAGGAGGGAGAAATAAATAATTAAATTAAAATCTTTGTAGACTGTTTTCTGACAAAAAAAGTAGAAACCCAGTCTTCTCACTTTGCTCTTTTCAGTAAGAACCATAATAAAACAAATATGCTGTGATTTGGGACAAGGTTTAAGCGTTTGAGCAACACTACACCAAATAATAAAAAACTGAACTTTTAAATGAGTATAGTTTTTCAAGAGGTGAAACAAGATATACATCAGCTCTGCCTTTTACAGTACAAGGGACAGCTGTTAAATGAAATATGATTTAGAACAAGAAAAGAAGTTACTAAATACAGCTATTTAATAAAGGGGAATGCAGGAGGTTTTTTGAGAGATAAGTCCCTTAGTACAAAGGAACTACCTCTCAGAACTGGCTTCTTGAGCAGTTTCTGTTGAATATAATATACTGGACTTCCCCTTTTAAAGGAGCTCTTTCTCCCAAAACCAGAGAAAATGGTGGATTAAATCTAACTTATGCCCTAAGTCATAAGCCAAGTTTTTGACTTAAGGTGGAAAGAATATTGCAATCTTTGATCAGCCTAACTGACCACTCCTAGACTATTTTGGCTACCTGCTCCAGTTTGAGAGGAACATCACAGAGAGCTGCCTAATAGTGAAAGAACTAACAGGAGCCCTTGGCATCAGACCTTCAAACATCAGGAGTTGTCTTACACTCACCCACAGGTGCCCCCTCAGCCTTCCTTACACCCATCACTGCACAACTATTTGAATTAACAATCTTTCTACCCATTCATGCAGCAGAATTCTGTGATGACCTTCATCACCCCTTTACCTGGATGCCTCTAACCCAGCAGAGTGTGAACTGCGAGATGCTGTGTGTAACAGAAGCATCACTGCTCTTCTGCTGAAAAGTTACTTAAGCCTAAGCTGGAAAGATCCAGCATCACTTACAGGACTCAGCAAGTGAGTTAATCACCAAAACATGCCACAAGCTCTGGCTTAGACACAGGCATGACTCTTTGCCTTTGACTGCAGGAATTACAGGAGCTAAATTTTGAAGCTGTACCACATGCAGAACTTGGATCACTTGTTACTCTTCGTGTAAGACCTGTTCTGATAGGTTTTAATTGAAAATCCTGACCGATTTGGACTAAAAAGTCTAAAAGACACACTGCAAGTAACTAAGTGAACATGGACATGAAAAAAAACTCTATTTAATCTGTCCTGTCTATTTAGTTTTACTTCATTTACTTCACAAACAAACCATTAGCAGCAGATCAGTGTACAGCTTGTAACTCTCTTCATCATGACACAGAGAGGAAAAACTGTAGAAAAGGCAACCTATGAATGTAGAAGCTAGCAAGGAATATCTCAGATAACCACTGATGAATCCATAGTCTGTTATAATTTCACCCATATGACGTAGCAGGTGCTTTCCAGACACAGATAGTTAACCAAGAAGTGCAATCCAAAGTTTGTCTCCAGCCAATCACTAAATTTTCCCATGTGCTCTGAGCATTGCAAAAGGGTTGTTGCATCCTCTGTCCTGAGCTCTGCCTTTGGGTTTAGGACATCACGTCACCAGACGGATATCCACCAGTGACACCAGTGCAAGTACCTCGGCAGTAACAATCAGTAACAATCAGTAACAATCAGTAACAATCGACGCGGGGCCCTTGCGGTGCAGCTGCTGCCCGCAGAGCCCTGCGGCCTGGCGGGGCGAGCAGCGGAGCGGAACCGCCGCAAGACGGTGCCCACCTGCCCCGGCCAGGCCGGGCCCTCAGCCGGGGCAGGGCCGTGCACGGCTGGGCTGCTGTCAGGCACTCGCCACACTGCCAAGGCTTCCTTCCTTCTTCTCCGTCAGGCTGGGCTGCGGCGGGGCCCGGCCAGACACAAGGTGTGGGGTAGCAGGGAGCCCCCAGACTCCCTTGCCTCCTCCAGCCCAGTGCCCGCCGCCCCCTGGCACGGCTGTCCCCGACCCCTCGCTGCAGCCCAGCCNCTCGGGGCTCTGCTTCTGCCGTCACCGGGAAGGGGCGGCGCCACGTGACCCCGCGGCCACCCCGGGCGCCCATGGCGCGGGCTCCCCTCAGCCCCCGGGCACCGCCACTGCCCGCCCGCGCCCCCTCAGCGCCGGAGCAAGGCCGGGGTTCCTCGCCCCGTCCCTCCGCCTGCCCCGGGGCTGCTGTCGAGGCGAGCTCTCGGCTGCCACTGTCCCCGCTGTCCCCGCAGGGCCTCGTCCCCACAGCCGCCCCCTGAGGCGCGGTGTCCTCTCTGCCAGGGCGGGCTGTCCCGCCGCTCCGAGCTGATGTTCTGCTCGTCTGAGGAGGGTGATTGAGCCTTAGCAAAAGGCTCTACAACTTCACTGTCGCTAGAGTTACCTCGTCAAGTTAAAACTGACTCCAAGTGATCCGCTACAATTGTATCGCGCCTCCGTTTAGGAGTGGCAGTGCTAAGAGTATTTCCCAGATTAAGATTCAGAAGAGTGGCGGTAGGACATGACATCCTGCTCGCAGGTCAAGCCCTGCTACATTCAGTTTGAGGTATTGGTCCTGCCCCAATTTGATAAGGTGGCGAAAATTCCCACACCCATAGGAAGGGTGACAGGGTGATCATAGGGAACAAGTCATGCCAGTTCAGCAGACACCAAAAGAAATGCCCAGAACTCAAAGCCAGGGATGCCCCAGCATTTGCAGGGAAGCTTTGCCCATTCTGCAAGGGCTGTGCCATGTTACAATGACAGGTCTTGTATTCCAAATGCTGATTCCTAAATGCTGATGTTAAGTCTCATGGAGGTAATTCTTCATCTCTCCTTCTTCCAACACTGGTGGCTGGCACAAGGGAGTGAAAAGCACAGATCTGTTAACGGAATATTCTACTCTACCGAGAGGAAAATTAGTTTTCCATAATTTCAGTCAGCATTATAAACAGTTGAATAGTAGTCAAACACTAATTGATCCTTTCACGCTGTATGTGCAGAAACTACTGAAACAAAATGATACCTGCACTGGGGTTCTGCACCAAACACCACCAGCAATATTACATAGCTACAAAGAAGAAGAAAATGTCACTTGTATTCAGCTCTTCTGTAGAAGCAATTTGGGAAACTCTTCCCAGAAGCAAATTGACAAGCCTTTGTCATGGTCAAAAGTACCAAAGGGTTTCAAATAAGTGTGACCTATCAGAACAGAACGGAAGAACGCATTCAAAATACACAACCACAAAAGGAAGAAAGGCCTGAAACCCAATACCTGGGAAAGGTGCAGTTCATTTTAAATGCAAAACAAAAAGATGACTGTTCAATCTTATCATTGTTTTCTCTTTTGTGAAGACTTTTCACATTTTTCCAGATATGTCCCTGGGAAAAATTTCTCTCTTTGTTGACTCAGTTACAAATTCACAGAACATCTAACAGGAGCCATGGTAGTAAATGAATGAGAATAGCAGAGTATTTATTAATCACACCACGGTGTCTCTCCCATACATTATTTTTAGATCTTCATCTTTAAAGTCTTCAATGTTCCATGTTGAAGCTGCCTTTCAAATTATATGAACAGTGGCAAAAAGCAAGAGCCAATTTCCCCAGCTGCAGAAGCTAATCCCCAAACATCCATTCATACCACAGAGAGCTGAAGGGTGCAGGTGATCCTGGGCATTTCACAAGCAGGAGATGACAGTATTCACTTAATGCCAGCTGTCAGATCCAGAAGTCATCTGGGTCCATTGACAGTGAATCCAAGTTCCAGCAAATACCAGCCCCAGCAGCCCCTCCTGGTTCTGCTTCACTTGGCC
The DNA here is from genome assembly GCA_013398075.1 of Notiomystis cincta. Taxonomy (NCBI): domain Eukaryota; kingdom Metazoa; phylum Chordata; class Aves; order Passeriformes; family Notiomystidae; genus Notiomystis; species Notiomystis cincta. Next base: position 91,020 of record VZRX01016375.1, read on the forward strand.
AGGTACCAACAGGCTCCTCACCATTCATATTGCACAGCTTCAGCACAGGAACCACCCTTGAACAACCCAGAAGCCACACAGGCACAGAGCTGCTCATCCTGATGGTATTTGGAGCTGTGCTGCAGTAACTGAAACACTGCTGCAAAGAAAAACTTTGGTCTGGACATGCTTGTGGTTGTGCTTCAGTGGTGTTTTGGAAGGACAAATAAAACCTACTAATTCCCAACATTTCTTCCATGACCTTAGACTTACCTGATAAAACTCTTTTAAAGCTGAAGACACATTATATAGCCAGAGAAAATATGTATGTTGGAGAAAATCATAGCTGCAATAACATTGAATCTTGTAAATTACTGGATGTAACAAAATCTCATGTGGAGTAAGCAATCCTTGAAACCAAACCAATAAAGGAGTAACTCTTAAAAACACCAGCTGTTACGCACCACATTCACTAGACCCAAAATAAAAGTACTCAGACTTCCTCACAATCACAACAGATTTGAGTTATTATCAGAATCAGCAGCTCTGCTGTCCAACTTCCAAACCTCAAAAGTGAGAACTTTCAGGCATACAACAGAATTTCCTGTAAGGAGTATGGATCTCATAGTCACAGATAATTCTCAGGTGACATCTCCAGTCCTTTTCTGTAGAAAAAATGTCTGCAGATACATGCTGAGGAGAGGTGTGGGAAAATCAGTTCTCTGAGTTGAAGAATCTGCCCCAGAAAGCCTGTGTGTTTAAAAAGGTTAACCACTAGAATAAAATCTTCCTTCCTTTATTCTTTTTTTCTTTTCAGTTTAACTTCCTTCTTATAATATTTAAACGCCCCTTGAATTGTTAAAATATCACAATGCATACTTCAAGATCAGAAAAGCAAGTTTTTCAGCTGGGAGTATAGTTTTACATTTCAGTCATAAATCCCTCAGAAAAGGAATTTATAGTGTTCACACTGACACTTTCTTAATTACAGCACTGAAAAGTTCAAACCTGTCTGGTATTTGGTAACGAAGTGTTGATTGCTTCCCCTGAAGAATAAAGCAAGACACGAAAGAGAACCACAGGGCTGGCTAGGCAGCCTCGTGGATATAATAAATAATGGTCACAAAACTGGTGCCACTTCCTCACAGGAGCTACAAAGAAAATACAGGGTTTGTGTAGAATACAAAAGTTGGAAACCTTTATCCCATCAATCGTAAGAAATGTTAAAGAGTGATTAGGCAGGAGGAACAACTATTTTAGAGATTGTCACAGAGATTTTCTAGCCAAAGGATTTACTAACACCACTGTTAGTATCTGCAGGATGTGTGTTAGCTCAGCTAGATTTTCTGGTTAGAGCTGAAAACCTTATAACCCAATGTTTCATAAAGAAAACCTAATTTTCAAGGTTTGCCTTTCTGAACTTTTCATCTGCAGGACTCAAGCTGATTTTAAACATGTCAAGAGAACTCGCATACTATCTCAGAGTTGAGGTGGCAACAGCTGCTGCAGTCTGGAGGGAAGAGAGGAAGAACAGAAGGACGTCCCTCCCAGTGATTGTCACTGGCAGAGCAGTCCTGTCCACCCCAGCTCCTCATGGCAACAGCTTCAGCTGCTCTGGGAAGCCTTGATCAGGTGCTGGTGATCATCTTCAGTGGCTCAAAGGGCCTTTGTAGCATGAAGCTGACCTGTGAGAACAATGTCCAGCTCTAGCAGCACAATTCAAGGGGAATTTTACAGGGGACCCACCTTCACCACCATCACAGTGTGTCAGGTCCAGCACTCCCAGCACATCTTCTCAGCATAACAGAGCTCAGGCTCCTTGAAGAGAATCTCTTGTAGAGAGTGTTCTAGTGTGTACTTGGCTCCATTCTTATCAGAGTAGAATTTTAATCTTGGTAAATTATTGTCACTTAATCAGAATATTTAAAGTAAATATTGACTTAAAGTAAACTACTAAGGTCACTAACAGAAAAACTGACATGAAGGAAGGGAGGTTATACTTGTAAGTGGCTGGCCTGCTGCCTGCTGCCTGCTGAAATGTTTGTCTGAGTCCTCAAATGCTGAGCTACTCCTCAGTTCAGTCACCCTGTCCCTTGTTATTTTCAAGATCTGCATTTCTAAAACCTTCTGAGGAGTTACTGCCCACTGGCCTCTTACACAAAATACAGTGCTGTCCCTTACAATTTCTGGAACGATTTGCATTTGTAGATGTCAAAACAATTTTTAAAAAATTGTGGAAATCATTATATCACATTTTCAAAGGCATCAGGCCCAGAGGGTGAGGAGGTTTGCCAAAGACCTCACAGCAATTACACGCCTTGGGCAGAACGTGGCTTCCAGGTTTTATCCTCATGTCCTGACTTTGGAATGGCATTTCCTCATAGCAAAGCTCACTGTGCCAGAAGAAACCTTTCCATTTATCAGAATTGTTTTCAAAAGTTTCAGTTGAGTGAAAACTCTGCTGTGTGGTTTGGGATGCTCAATACAAACCTTTTAAAAAATACATGTGAAAACATTTGAAATAAGTGTCCAAGTGCTTTTTTTTTTTGGACACACATTTATGAGTTATTTACTCAGCATCTTGAGCCAGCTTTGGCTACAGAAAACCAGCATGTTTAAAGGGCCTGCAATCCCACCTTCAGATGAAGAGTTAAATATTGCAGTCACTACCTCCACAGTGATAAAACACCAGCAGCTCATTACCAGTACTATCAACAGTGAGTTGATACCAATGTTACAAGGCCTCAGCAGAAAAGGAAAACTGCAGAAGGCTCCACAGGGAACCAGAAGAAAATTTCTCCTGTGCTTTTTAAGCCAATTACATAAAAATCTTTCATAAAAATAATGTGATTTTGAGTGGGAAGGACTGGGAAAAAACAGCATTTTGACAGTAGCTTTGGATAAAATGAGCTGTAACTCATCAACAAACAGTCCAGCTCTTAACTTTCAGCCTTTTATTTCTTTCCCACTACAGAGTAGCACCACGGGTGAGTTGAGGGAGAAAAGGCTCTGTTACCATCTGCTTCAGCCTCCTGCTCTCAGTCATTATCCCTGTAAGACTGGAGGATTTAGGAAAGGTGTCTCCAGGCAGGCTGGGCACAATGAGCAGGGCTGAACTCAGCCTTCAGCCACTGCTCTGAGCCATCCCAGGGAGCCACAGGGGGGTCTCAGTGGGAGAAGAACACACACCAAGGCTTCTCTCCAGCTCATTTTCCTTTTCCCTCCCGTTCTGCTGAACTCTTCTTAACTCTGATTTTGCTGCTGCTGGCGGAACCTTTCCCACGATCATAAAACAGAGATAGCCCAGGTAGTTCTCTACTTTCCACATGGCTGATTGCAGGGATTTCTTATTGTGCAAGGCCTTCCCTCTGGGCACGCAGGAAGGGAGGAGAAGTTCCTCACATCCGTGCTCACTCAGCTTTAATGTGACACATGCTACACCAGAAAAGTTTAGAAAAGCCCTCTAGTTAACCAAAGCACAAGAATTCTCTGGGGATGGTGAGAGCACGCTGGTCCTAATGCAGATAAACATGTAATGATGTGAAAACACATGTCAAAATCTCACTAAAATCAAAACATGATTGAAAAATTAATGATATACTTGAGTGATGATTTCTGAACCAGGATAGAATGAGAGATACTCTTCAGGGGTACTCCTTCCAGATGCCTGAGCCTTGGAAAAGCATCCATCTGGTTATATCTCCAGGATCAGCATATTTGTATAGAATGCAAATCGTTATTGCTGTTCTCTTTCTGCACTGGAGTCATAACTGAGTGAGTCATGTTAAAGGGTCAAAACCTCCTGTTCTACTGCTTGTGATAAGCATCAGTTCAACATGCAGTGCTGGAGATCCTGTGTGCCAACAGATCCAGGTAGGAGCTGGTATGGGGTGATCAACCATGATCTGTAATAAGAGAGTCCTGAGTATCCTGGGCAGCAAATTTACCTTTGCAGCTTCAGAAGAGCCTCACTTTAGAAGAGCAAAGGACCATTTTTCAGAAATTCAGGCAGATATTAACATATCATATGGTTGCTGATCTCACATACATGTGTGTGTATAAATATGAATATAGGTAGAATCCTGTTATTTCACTTGTCATATTAAAAAAAAAATCCTTTCACATCTCCAAACAGATTATATTTGTGCAAAATTCAGAAACTACACAATATGTTTGTAAATATATCATGTAAACCCACTACCAACACCTCTCAATCACTAATATTGACTGAAAATCTGAACTTAGACACTCTACGAGATGTCTTAAAAAGAAATACAAAATTTGAACTCTACAGAGAAAAAAAACCAACAAAAAACAACCAACTTTCTTTCCATGGAAAATTTCTAACATGATCCTCATCTAACAGGAGACAATGTCTAGAATAAAGAACCTAGCAATGTTAATTTACAAGTTCTTATTTGGCCTGATCTACAATTAAAAATAGCTTGGTTAAATTTAGCTGAGCATCCAGGACTTGTATGTGCTTGTATTGATTAGAAAAATGTCACATACACACACAAAAATTGTTTCCCCTTTTCTTCTCAGACTAGACTAGTAATTTTCAAATGCCATCCTTTCTTAAAAAAAAAAAGCTTTTAAAATTTCCTTTATGATTAAGAAACTCCTTTTTTCCTGGAGCTAAGCTACAGAATATTTTACAGGATAGAAGACTAAGGCTGGAACACAGAAGGCTCTGCCAGGTGATTTAATCCCAACTGTGTTCCCTCCAGAACCTTTCTGCCACACATGGGGAATTATTTAACCCTACTTTTGCAAAGGATAAGTGCCCTGCTGAGCCTCAAAAGCAGCAATAGAGAGCTTACCTTTAATCCTGTGCAGAATAATGAGTGATCCTCTGCTGAGATTAGTGAGGCAGTGTCAAATGGAGGTTTCTTCCTCTTTGTACTCTGGTTCCACCTGGGTAAAAGCACACTGTTAAGACCCCTTAAGCACACAAAATCTCTAAACAAGTTTTTAACAGCCTGGGCCTTTTAGCTAATTTAAAATTTAAAAGAAAAAAAAAAAAAAGTTGTCACCTTTGATGACACTTCTTCACAAGGGCAGATTTTGTTATGGCTGCTACTAGAAGGGGAAAAAAAAGAAAAAAAACCACATCAAACAAACAAAACAAAAATAAAAATTAAAAAAAGAATTTTAAAAAATCTAAGAAAAAAGTGGAACACTAATTCCAAAATATGTCCCTTCCAGCCAGCAGGACTCTCCCTCTCTCCTCCTGTAGCACCTGCATGGGCTGAGCCTTTTCACACTCACTTGCATCATTCATTCATAGCCTGGCAATGTGTTAATGATGCCCCCACCTGAGATCAACAATTCTAACAATTTCTGGTTGCCTTAGGCAAATTTTGAATTCTTTGCTTTCTGGTTCCTAAACCTTTGGGATACTCTTTCTTCCTGTTTTAAGTTTTTTCCGTATCTGAGGCATTTATAATTTACTTATTTTACAATCACTAAGTCTCAGGGACTCTGCTCATTGAGCTTTTAGAAAAATGTCAAGTATCTTTAATCCTTAAAAAGAAAAAATATAAAACGCCTGATAATTGAAAGAGCTCATGTCTGTTTTGAGATATACATTTATAATACATATGCAAACATTCAGCTTGTGTTCAGCCATGTGCTGTCAGGAAAAAAGTGGCTTAAGCATGGAATCAAGGATTAAAAAGTTAGACCAGAAAAGAACTCCTGGTTTGTTACCATGGAGGGAACAACTGATGTTTGTTAACAACTGATAATTGGCACTCATTTAATTTTTTTATTTAAAAAATAGTGAATACATTGAAGCTGAATAGTACCAGTTTTCAATTGATATGCAAATGATAATCAGAATTTATAATTAGATCTGTAGCTAAATCTATTTAGAAATAAATATCATTTTAACAGATTGAAATGCAATACAAATATTACTATCAAAACATAGTTTGAATATGGAAAAACAGAGTTCATTTTTTGAGATAGTTTGTGAAAACCAAACAAAATGTGACACTGTTTGACCAAAAAGAAAAGACTAAAAATAAAAAATCATGCAGAAATATAACTGGAGAAGGGGGTCCTATAAACCTCTAAGGAAAAGTAAGAAAATCCTGTTTCTGTAAGTGCCAGTCAGCAGCTTTGCCCTGGTCTGGCAGCACAGATGGGGAGAGCACACGGAGCTGCTGGCTTGATGACAAACATCTTCAGCAGGCTGAGAAGACCTTGGCCCCTGCTGTGGCAGAAAAGCCTCAGTTACACAGCAAAGACAAGAGTTAAAGTTGCTTTTTGGTGATTTCTGTAGCGTGACAACAGCCAGGCTTTAGCACCGGGCAGCGCAACAGCAGCAGTGCAATAGCGGCAGTGCCACGGCAAGGAGAAATTTTGCTAAGAAAATTGCCAGACAAAAAAGAACATCTTTGATACTACAGAAAGAATAAAACAAAATGTTTCCAGCCTCCTACTAGAGTGGACACCAGTGAGGTGCTTTGATGTCAGGGAGGAGATCAGTCGACAGAATCAGAAAGGGCAGGGCTGGAGAAGGCGATGTCTCCGACCCCGTGTCCGCCTCTGCTCTGCTCTGCTTTTAGCTCCCTTCTTGTGAAGAGCAGCTTGCTACCCCCAAAAGATGAGAGATAAGGTCAATGGAAAAGCGAGACATTGCCAGACTGTGGCTATTTTTTTCTTTTTTTTTTTTTTTTGAAGAGAGGAAATAATGTGTGCAGAGCAGCAGTGGTTCATACTGGGTCAGTCAGGAAGTGTGGGGCTGACAATTTAAAAGACAGGCATTTTTGCTTTGTGGTTCTCTCAGAGAGCAAAAGCATACAAGAAAACATTTTTTTGGCTAAAAAATGCAAAGTGTGAATTCACCTACAGCTAGCTAAAGTATCAACTCTGAAAAATGCCACTGTAAGTGGAATGGAACTGTGGCTGCAGTTATTACAGAAATGCTAAACCAGTGCTCCTTTGGGTTGCAGCACAGATAATAGCAGGAGGAGGACAGAAAGACAATGAGAGATTGTTAACTATTCCCACAGGTGAAGGGTTGAGGCAACTTCAAGCTGAAGTTTCACACACATCTTCATCCAGCACTTAGAGTGAAAAAAGGCAGGCCCTGCTTCTGCTGGCCTCGTCTGCCTCTTGCCTTCTCTGCCCCAGCTCAGCCCATGTAGATAAGAAAGAAATCTGATAACACAAATCCCAAACCAACACTGGGAATATTGCTAGTAATGGAAAAAAGAGGATCAGCTGGAGATATGCCTCTTTAAGTTACAAAATTGCTTTTAATTTGGCCTTTCATGGTCGTTACTTTTTAGCAGTAAACAAGCTGATGATCTTTACTGCTGTAAATGGGCATGAAAAATTAATGCAACAAAACCACTGAGAAGCTCACAAGAACAGTCCTTGAGCACAGTTGGCTGAAATACCTGGAATTCAATCTGCATGTTACACAGTTACATCTACCTTCTGATGAGGAAGTTGAAAACAGAGACTCTGTAATTAAGGAAAGCACCGTGTGTTTTGAAATTCGTTAATGAAAAATCCAACCAGCCAGCAAACAACTGATTCTTGTGATGACAAAGAGAAAAGGAAAAATCCGTTGTGCCAAGACACCTACGAACAACTTAAAATACGTTAAGATATATCTCAGTTGGTATAAAAAAAAAAGTAAGAAATTTGTCAGTGATTCACTAAAAAAAAAGAAAAAAAGCATTTTGCAAAGAGGAAAAGAATCACAAAGTGTTTTTAAAACTTCCATGATGATTAAAAAAAAAAAACCACACTGATAATTTCTGTTGAAATATTCAAGCAGAAAAGTTGAGAGAAGAGCTGCCTTGGAAATGCTATTTCTTGCTGACATATGTTTTACAGATATTTTTTAGACCTTCAGATACCATGGCTTTAATTTATCTGTGTGCCGAGAACAAATTTGCTGCCTTCCCAGGCTTGTTCAAAAATGGTTTTTAATCACTCTATCCAAAATCAGGCTGTGCAGAAAAATTTGGAGCACCTGGAGAGAAAAAAGCTGCAGTTGCTCCTCAGTGTGTGTGGAGTCCCTGCACCACACTGGTTCAACTCTACCTCCTTTGCATTTTCTGTGTTAAAAGGAAAGATGAATGTTCGAGGGATAGGCTGGTTCTACCAGCATAATAAAGGTGTTTTTAAATTAATCTTCCCTCTGGCTGAAGGAGACCAGCAGTCATCCTGGATATGTTTTAGTTGAGAAAAAAATAAGGAAAAAATGGCCATACTTCTTGTACCAAAGCACTGGGCTACTGCAGAGGAGAAGAGAGCCCAGGCAGGGTGACAATCCCAGCTGATTTTACAGGAAATGCCATTTTAAAGAAATGACAGATGCATTTTTAGCAGCTGATTTGCAACGATTTGTTCAAAGAAAATACCCTAAAATCCCAAACACAGGAAACAGATTCTCTTTACTTCTGTAAGGGCTTGTTGCAGCCCCTTGAGAACAAAGAGCAGAAGAATAAACCAAAGGACATCAGTGAGGCTGTGCTGTGGTTTTGTAGCACCAGGTCCCATCTCAAACCCCCCCACCTGAGCTGCTGTTGTTGTGTGAGCAGGGCTGGGCCACTTGCACTCACACAGAGCAGTTGTTTGTTCACATCACTTGAGCTGGGCTAAACAAAACTCTTGCAAAGTATCCAGAAAAAAACCATGAACTCTATGGAAAGCAGTTGGCTGCTCGTTTTCCTTCCTTATTTGCCCTCAAATTGTTTGGGCAGCAAATATTGTGGAAGTTGATGTTGCAAAAGGGACAGGGACGACTTTCTGCAGAAAGCAGTGCACAGACAGCTCGAGAGAGCAGCAGCACTCCAAAGGACTGAGCCTTTTTCAAGGCATCAGAACATCCCATTGCAACGGGAGCTTCCCAGTCCCTCACCAGAGTCCCTGCATGGGAGCAGCTGGTCTGCAGAGCGCGGGATTTGCTTGGCAGGACACGCTTCCTGCCAGGATCTCAGCTGCAGTTCCTGCCAGGATCTCAGCTGCAGCTGCACTCTGCTCGCCCAGCCCTGCAACTGCTCCCTGGGGACGTCGGGCAAGTCACTCTGTGCCTCAGCTTCCCCAGCTGCAAAATGCAGGGGAGGAGACGTCACTTTGCTGAGATCTTGGATCAGGAATGCAGGAGGCACTGTCTGGGATGCAGTATTTGGGATGCAGTATTTGGGATGCAGTATTTGGGATGCAGTATTTGTGGTACACTATTTATCAACGAGGCTCCACCACTAATGCAGCATTAGCATTACAACTATTGCATTGCCATTGTTTCACTACAGGGGGAATCTCTGCTGTCAGAAGTTATCTCGCTGTACTTAGAAACTAAATCTGCCTGAGTGTAGCACTGAAAAAAACAATTTGTAATTCTGAGGCCAACATGTCAACCATATTTATTTATACTGCTGCTTTTTCAGCTATCATATGATACAATCATGTTGGCAAAAAAGGAATATATTTTAAAGCATCAGTTGTTGATGGCAGCTTTAACATCTTCTATACTCATTTCCCAAAGGCAAAGGATTATGTGATAAAAAGAAGGTCAATATTACAGCACTGAGGTTTGGAATTAGCATGAGAAATTGAATTTTAAAACAATACTGGCCCTATCCTGTACTTACAGATAATATAACAGAGCTGATGATTTATAGGTGCTGCCACTGACAATATAACAGAGAAGGAGACTGCCAAAGTCTGCCATATTCCTCTTCATATATGTCACATTACATTTGTATGTCCCTTCTACTCCATTTCCTCAAGCTGGAAGGCCATGCTGTGTGGACCACGAGTCTCAGTCAGGAAACTTGCTCCAGTTCCAATTCCACTCCTGCCTGAAGCCCCCAGCAAACCTTCCAGGAGCTCCTGGCTGCTGTGGTTTCAAGCCAGTGACCCAGGAACATCAGCAAGCACCTTTACATGATTCACATTCCTAAAATTCTCCTTTCCCAGGACGTTAAAATATCAGCCACCCTGCTCTGGCACTTGCTCTGTTACTCATACCAGATTTGTGTGCATTCTTCTAGGACCATTTATGCCATCCTCCCTTTTAGTGACAAACTAGTGACGGTTCAGTGAGTCCAAACGTACCAGGTGTTTCCTCCTCTGAGATCTGTTGCTCGTGCTGTTCATTTCTACAAGCCATCAGCCCACAGGGAGAAAGGAGAGACACCTGCTTTCCTTATCCCTGGCAGCTGCAGGGTAGAGAAGAAGGAGCAGCACAAGATTCACTGGCCAATTGTACTAATTTCCAAAAGTGTATAAAACTTATCATGTGTGAGCAGATGAACAGAGCACTGAACACAGGTAGGATCCTCACCCTGAGAATTACCCCTCCTCAGCCTCTTATCTGTCCCTCTGCTGTGTCTAATCCTCTTAGTTTGTTGCTCTGCTGCTTTTTCTGTGATACCACGATGCCACTCACTGCCTACATGCAGTATTAGCAGACTTTCTGCTCAGGATTCATTTAGGAGAAATGTCGCTCAGCAGAATTGTACAAGTTGCTGGCTTGAATCCTAAGCGCCTCTCTTCATACTGCACACCCACTGGCTCTTTTTGACTGGTCTCTTTCAAAGGGGACTCATAAATGAGAACTAAATCAAACTGCATCAGGAAATTCACCTCCAGACACACAGACAGCCGTCTGCCTTGCACTGGATACAATTATGCCATCCCAGTAGTTTTGATGTTTCAAAAATTTGACTCTCTCAGTTTCCCAATAATTTTTTCTCAGGTTTTATCATTTACCTCATCCACACAGGCTACTTAGTGCCTAGCAATCTCTTTCCAGATAGTTTACAGCAGAGATGGATTAAAGATCAGTTTAGCAATTAGCTGTTTCAGCCTGCCAGGCCGACTTTCTCCCAGGGATAGGCCAGTTTAGCAGCTTATCTTCTCAAATCTGCTCTTGCCCATGTGACCCGTGTCTGCATGTGGCACACATCCCATGGGACAGCACGGTTCGTCCTTCTCCTGCTGTACTTTACCCTCCCTTGTACAACGAGCTTTCCTGGGGCTTGTAACTACTGCAGGAGCAGGCACACAGGGGAGCATCACACTGCAGGAATTGCCGTGGGATTAAACCACAGCCAGTGAACAGTGAGAACAGCCTTGTACTAAAATTAAGCTTAAATAAAGTGAAAGCAAAGGTCTACAAATGTATAGCTAGAAATGGTGTTGAGTATGAGAAACTCAGAGCACCAGAGTTTCTCACAGCTGAGAAGCAGAGACTATTCAGGCTTTTTTGACAGCTACAGCTGTAATTTGATACTTTTATAAAATAAAATTATTGCTAGTAACAGCAGTAAGAAGACCCTAATGAAAAAGAATTTTTTATTCTTACCATCAGGTTGGAACAGTCTTCTTTAATACCTATTCAAGGCAGGGCTCAAGGCTATGTTTGGTCTTCAGGATGAGTAATATTTTCCTAGGTAATGATTTGCTCTTGAGAAGTCTAGCTGATTAGCTTCCTGATAACCTTGGATGGAGAGCATTAGTGAAGAAGAAAATGACATTATAAGGAAAAAAACCACTTACCAAAGAGCAGACAAGGATTCCCTGCCTGGACACATTGATGGGTTGGCTTGTTAAGTCTGTATTTCAAGACCGTTCCTAGAGAAGCTCAGATTTATTACTGAACACGGCTTTGAATGTGACAAAGCCTAGGGACGATCAATTTTCGGTGTCGTTACCGGGAAGGACCATGACCATCAGCACTTGCCAAGCTGCCTGCCAGCCCGCAGTGGCGGTCACTGGTGGCACTTGCCCTGTTCAAGCCCGAATTCGCCCAGACCAGGCTCATTTCCTTGCCCAGACGTGCCATGCGAGGGCAGCAGAGATTGCGGAACGGGAGCCGAGTGCGGGCTCTGCGGGGACACCGCGGGAGCGGCCCCCGGGCCACCTCGGACCCTGCCCCGGCAGCAGAGGGACTCCTGGAATCGGTGCTGGGCGTCCCAGGGATGCGGAGCCTCTGAGGAACCTGTGTCCGGAGAATCAGAGGACAGATAAGTCTCTCTTGAGGACATAACACTTCTAAACTTTTGCGATGGAGTCACCATCCCTGGAGGGATTTACAAGACGCGTGGATGCGGCTCTTGGGGACGTGGTTCAGTGGCGGGCTCGGCAGTGCTGGGCTCATGTTTGGACTCGAGGATCTTAGAGGGCTTTTCCAACCTAACTGATTCCAGGATACTCGGCCACATATAATTCAGAGAGGGGAAAGGATACAGAGCAGCCAAAGCCTGTGTGCGACTCTTCAGCCTTAAGCAGAAAAAGCTCAACCGAGATTCCGGCTGCACCTGGCTGTGATTTCCAGAGTCTCAGTTAATTCTCTTTGATTTGGTGACACTCAGCGCTGTCGTTCTTCACCCTGCGAGGCCAAACCACGGCTCTGTAGCGCAGTCGCCGTGAGGTGGAGCCGTGCACCAAATCCCAGCCGCGAATAAACGGCGACCAAGGGCTTTTAGCTCTTTTCTCTTCCACTTCAGCCAGGCTGATCCTGAGGCTCCATCCAAAGTCCGCTGCTGTTTACAAGCACCGATAAATCAAGCAGAAAGCGCTGACGGTAATGCTGCTCGTTATTGATCGGGGGCTGCAGGTGATGTTTAGGGGAGGGCTGCCCATTCCCACCATCCCCGGGGATCCAGTCAGGCACCAAGGACGGAGCTGGTGAGACAGCTTTGGGCTTCTGCTCCGTGCCTCTGTTGGGCTGTCCTGGTCACCCTTGCACTTGATTCAGAGGCTCAAGGAGGGCCGAGCACTTTGAGTGAGAGACAGGGCATGGAGAGGCTGGTACAGATGCTTTTCTCCAAGCTGCCTCTTGACCCTATAATCTTCTTTTCCCCTGCCAACCAAAGTCTTCAGCTTTTCCTACAAGGGTACATTCTGCTCCCTTGCACCTCTTTGCCCTGGGATGTGGTGTTTGCTGGCTGCCAGGGTGGATGCCCTTCTTCAGCCAGAAGATGAGCCAAGCCTGTTTGCAGGAACTGGAGGGACAAAGCCTCTGAAGATAAATCCCATACACCTGTCAGCATCTCAGGCAAGGATGGGTGCTTGTTTGAAACTGCTCCAAGCCAAGCAGTGGGATTTGGTTTCATCTGGATCAATCCACATTGAAATAGCTGTTCCATTCCTGGTGTAATTTTCATGAAGGAAAATATGAAAATCTGTGAGATATTAATTTTGCAGGAACACTATTTCCTACTTAAAAACAAACATCTTGGGAAAATTCCCGAGAAGATCTGAATAACACATCTGTAACACTGACAGGCAGCCCCTGTGATCATGTGTCTTTCATTGCCTGGGGTTTATTTAAGCTATGAATCCCATCTGTGATGCACAAGGATGGCTACTGAACATCCCAATTAGAGAGTTGTATTCTGTCTGGAAATATATCCTACAATAATCTTTCCTGGTATTTGGTGTAATAAAGAGAATATTGGCATTGATTACCTCACTGATATGTAACTTTCTGCTGGCAAATCTTTCACAGTAAGGTTATAATAACATCATTGCCAGATGCTCAGCTCTTTATTTTCTGTTCTGTCATATAAGCTGAGTAATTTATATGCCTGTTCGATACAAAAGGTGGTTATTATATGTTTCAAGAAAGAGATTTGACAATACCTGCCTTGTAAGAAATACCAAGTAGTAGAGAGGCAAGGCAAAGGAAAATGTTGTAAATCAAGAGGCGACAAGGCAGTTTTCAGATGGAAGATTAGAGCACTGTTCAGGGTTCCACAAACAAATATGTTGAATTATAGACAAAAAAACACTTTCTAGCATTTGTCCCCTGTTGCTGCAGTCCTTTTAGGGACATAAATCCCAGTGAAGTCAAACCATGTCTATAAACTAAATTCCAAAATTAATCCATAAGTAGAGTCTGATATGGAAATGCTTATTATTAGTTTGATTTGTACAAGATATATAGATACGATTTCAAATAAAAGCAACATTATGGAAAAAATTACGTCAATTGCAGCTTCGTCTGAATAAGGACTGCACAGTATGAATGTGTCCCAAAATAACACATCTGCAGTGATCTAAGTGGAGCTTAGCTAACACTCCCTGCACTGTATTTTTACACAGGTAATTCTGTGTGACTGCTAAACCCCAGCTCTAAAAGGACACTGGTTTGACAGATGGATGGGGGAGAGCCCCTTGCTCCACCCAGGGAGAAGGAGCAGTGGCTGCCTCCCAACGCACTCCACATTGCAAGTGGATGTGTTTTAGCCTTTGCTGTTTGCAACTGCCACCACAGGTCTGCCTCCAGCCCCCCAGGCCAGCAGCCAGGCACAAAATGTGGAGACTTAAATACAGCAAGAGCACAAGGAGAAAGAAACCCGTTTGGGTGTGGGACTGTGTGGCAATGCAGTGAGGGAGCTGCACAAAGGTTCTGCCTGGGTCTGCTTTCCTCCAGATGACCAGGGTAGGTAACCCCAGCCCAGCAGGCAGGATTCAGAACAAAATATTAGGGCTTGGGTGCGAAGAACTGATCATGCAAACTGCCTTAATCCCCCTGAGGAGAATGCCTGAGCACCGTGGGAAAGAGCAGCTCAACGTGGACAAACATCCAGTGTTGTCAATCCAATGCTGAACTCCCCTTTAGAGGCCCACAGGACAAGCCCACCCTGCTTCTGCCAGTCTGCCCTGTCCTGCTTTCCAGGGCAGTGCTGCTCCACCAGCAGCCAGCTCCTGGGCCACCTTCGTGGGGACCACCCTGCTGTCCCAGGACAGCACCGTGCAGAGCAGCTGCCCTTGGCAGCCACAGGGAGCAGGGCTTATCCTGATCTGGGCAGCACCTGGCTTTTGCAACATCACAGAGGAACAGGAGACTAAGACATGGGAAGAGAAATCCAGAAATTCATCCTCCTCCCAGCTTCCAGTCGAGCAGAGATGTCATTTCCCAGTCTGAGACTGGAAATCCAGACCCTCACTCAGAGAGCAAGGTGAGATTGTAATTAGCTCTCAATTAAAACAGGAAGATCATTGCCACCGAAGATGGAAGGGGATTTCTCAGAGCAACCCACCTGGGAAAGGAAAAGCACCCTCACATTACCCTGGGGAGAGGAATGCACGTCATTGCTCTTTTGAGGCAGCAGCTCGGGCAGGAGCCTGGTGACAGCAGATGTGATCCCTCCTCTAGAGGAGCTGCTGAACTGTGAATGTGCAGAAGTGGATTTCCAAGCCGAGCAATACCTGCTGCCTCGAGTGACCTACTTTTCTTGCACGCTATGTGAACAGGGTTAGGCAACAGTTAATTTGGTGCTGAAAACTGAAACATTTGGGTAGCAACAATTATCACGTGCCTGGTGAGTGCCATGGCAAACCTCAGTGCCCCTGACAGGGGTTCCTGGGCAGTACCACGTTTCAGTCCCATCCTTTGGGAACATATCCAGCAGGAACACGGTGCTTTGCTAAATTGAGCATAATCATTCAAATTCATTTATCAGATCCAACAGGAGTTTTACTTATTACCATGAGTGGTAGTTACCAAATGCACTGTTTTCAGGTTATCTCTTAAATCACAAAAAATGAAAAGCGTTTTCACGTTGAGCATCTGAGCAGCCCTGTGTGTCCTGATGAGCGAAGCTGAGCGAGTGAGGCTGTCAGCAGGATGGACACACCAGCAGTCCCTGCTTTCCCAGAGGCCTTGCCACAGATCACAAATAACACCAGCTGTAAAATCCCACCCTGTGCCACCATCACTCTTCACTGGGCCCTGTGCTAGCAGGTGTCTCATGATTCCTCCCTACCGTTCTTTCGTTTCATCTGGGTCAGCAAATGCTCACTTATATCTGTACTCATTGATATTCATCCCTGGTTGAGTTTTCACTGAGACTTTAAATATTTGTCACCCATATGGAGAGGAGAAGTAAGTTAAAAAATGAATCACTCATTTGGACTTTGCATTAGTTTCCCATGCCTGTGCTAAACATCTAATAACTGTTTCTGAAGTTGGGATTCAGTACGATATTTCAGTATATATATTTCAGTATGACTGGATACAAATTTTAATTTTTGAACAAAATCTGATTTCTTGATGCATTGGCCAATTAATTTAAATAGGTCTCCTCAAAAGAACCCCAGTTACCAGCAAGAAACTTAACCCTAATAGTTGCAGCTCAAAAGCCTGGTGTGTTTTATCTCCCTTTTTTTCCCAGAATGAGATCCTGGCACCCTAATTCACAGGCACCAGAGCTGATCTCCACAGAGAGTCGCAATCAAGTCAACTCTTTCTTTGCAGCACAAAGGAAATCACATTTCTTTGAAATGCCGAGGAAATCTGAATGTGTGTTCCTGTTTAGCATGATTAAGGTGTCACATAGCACTCCCACGCACCCCGACACAGAGAACTTCTTGCCGGCTGCTGATGTCAAAGCAAATCAGCTGAAAACACGGGGGGGTTCTGAGAAACACAACTAGGACACGCCAGGCAGGCTGGCAGGGAGCTACCCTGTGTCAGAGGGACTGGGCAACCTCAGGGCCACCCCCGAGGTGGGGCACAGGATGGGACAGCACGGGAGTGTCCCCTGCCCCCCGGCAGGTTTCTGATACAGGCATGGGGCACAGATCTTTCATCATGTAGAAATTACTGCCTGTGAGCTGCTGGTTATAAAACCCTGATAATAACAGTGCATGTATCCATAGCAATTGGGAATCTCTCCAAGGGGTGCACTGCTTTGCTTTTGGATTTTCCCAAAACCTTCTCTGTGTGTGCTCCATCTTGGTCTCAGTTATCCAGGACCTTTCTCTCTCTCTCTCCCTGTTCTGTGTCTCATCACCCTGACGATTCTGGCTGCCATCCTCCTGCTTTTCTCGAGCTCTTTGTTCTGTATATTTTTGCTTGTGTCCTGTGGTTTGTCCACTATTAACATTAATAATTTAGGAAATTGTCTGCTTCTGCTGAAATCAATTCCTGTGCTGCTGCTGCTAAGTGCTGGGCCTGGGCCCAAGAGCTGCTATGATGGGGACCAAAAAAAGGAAACAAAATGAAATGAGAACAGAGGAAGACAGGCACCTCATCCCTCAGCAACCTGTGAATTTAGGTAGGGATGCTCAAAGGCTAAGAAACACAAGCACCAAATTTCAATTGAAATCCCTTTTTTTCCAAAGGTCTCCCACATAAGTGTTACAGTCCTGATGCTGGAAGAATTCGGCCTCGGTGCAGGAACCCCACAAGGACCATCCCCCAAGGCAAAGATTCTCAGACAAAGGCAAAGGGGACTGACTTGGTGGAAAATACATCACCCTGTGCCTCTGCAGCTACTTACCTAACAAAAACTATAAAGAACCAAAGTGCTTGTGCAAAGCTGATAGAAGTGGCTCTTTCTAAGTGCCTTCAAACCTCCGTCACTCTGCCAGGGTCCATCTCCCAGAGCTGCACCAGCCTCACACAGAAGATGCTGTCCTGGTGGTGACTCATTTTCCTGTGAGTGGCAGAGGAAGAAAAGCACCACGTGCCTCAAGGCTCAAGCTGGGGGGACCAAGTTCTCCTTATTTCCTCCTCTGGCCTACACAGCTACGCTGCTGAGGGCCTCAGGTGGGGAAACTGTCAGCAGCAGAGGGCACGGACTCTGTCTTGGAGACACATTTTATGTTCTTAATCCCAGGACTTCAATAGCTCAGTGAGGAAGAGAGATAAATAACAAGACAATGAAAACAGTGATTTAGGGACCAGGTATGCAGACAGTTTGACTAAGGCTGAGAGGACAAATTCATCTGGTATAACATCACTGAAGCTCAACTCTCATCCGTGCTGTTGAGCCACACAGCTGGGCTCCTCTGTCCTTCCTAGAGCAGCATTTTAGCAGAAGGACTTTTTTGCTGGGTATTTTAAGTGGCTGGATTAAGACACCACCCCCAGACACAAGCAGGCTGCAGCTGTCCCCTGAGGCAGGAGAGATTAGTTGGCCAGAGGAGGGTTTGTGCCGGGGCTGGGGCTCAGCTCCCCCCAGGAGCTGCCAGCGCCCTGCAGCCGGACCGAGCCCCAGCAGGAATCCCGGGAGCACAGGCAGGACACCAGCACACAAATCCCACTGGCACTCCCGGGGAGTGGGTGTGCCAGGGAGGGTGTGGACACCCAATGACTCCACTTGCCTCCTCCTCAAGGGCTTGGCTGGTGTCCCCTCGGGACCACAGGTCCGTTTGCTGGGGACCCAGCGCTCCCCTCCTCAGCTGGATCCAAGCCGTGTCCTCGCTCTGGGGCTGGCTGACCACTCACACACCCGACAGGCAGAGACTGTGAGGACACTCTTCCCACACCCACCGGAGCTGGAGGTGCCTGGAGGCTGGGCAGGAATGCGGTGCCAGTCGTGATGGGTTACAGCCAGAAGCCAGCGCAGTCACATAATTAAATAATGAGAGCAGATTAGGCAATCTCTGTGCTTCACGTTGACAGGGCTGGAGGAAAGAACAGAACATGTAATCAGATGAGGGGAGGTTCTTTCTTTCTTTATTTATTTTGAAAGAAAGACAATATTACAGCACTGTAAGAGGTGGCATAGCATGCACTAATTGTGCTGCTGGGGATATTTCTCTCTTGCAGGTTTCAGGATAAGATTGGGATTTTTATTAAAGCCTGAGGGAGAAAAGAACTGGAGGAGCTGGCATTTGCTGGGAATTAAGCCCCCAATTCACTTAATGCTTATTCAATAGCTTCTGCCCCTCCATTTGGCTAACCTGCCTAAGAACACATTCACTTCTTCACATCAGCAACCTGCAATCAGAAAAATCACCTGTAATCCAGCTCCCTCCAGGGACATACCAATAGCTACCCGGTCTCAATGACAGATCAGGCTAAAAGCACGAATCCACAGTCTGCTATCAGGAGATGTCTAAGGCTTCCTTCTGTTGATGATTTCTGCCAAGATATTCCTGCTGAGTCACTGGGTTTGCAGAGCCATGTGCTGGAGGGAGCTGCCAGAGCTGACCCAGGGCAGGGGCTGCTGCCACCTGCAGAGGATGAATGGGAGCTGTAAGGAGCAGATGGGCACTTTCCTTGGGCTTTCCTGGCAAAGCTGCAAGCCAGGATTGGAGTGAAATTGTACTGAAGAAATCATCTAACTGGTACAGGAGGTGCTTTAGCTGGATTGCTTCACTAGCTTAACAGGCAACTAGACATCCACTTATTCAGCTCCCCGTTTCCCCAACCCAAGGATGTAATTTGGTGACTCACCACCATTCAGGTACCAGTAATGACAGTTGGAGATTTTCCCCAAACAACTGATTTCAGATACATAATTCATTTAGATCGTGTTAAAAAAAAATGCTCCTGATTTTTGTCTCTATGGTGCTAAACACATCACGTAACGCCTTCTGCAGCAGTGACCTGGCTTACCCTGAATCTGGGAATCATCCAGACAAGCAAGGCTCTCTGCTTTTTTGAGTCACCCTTCTGAAGTGATCTGCAGAGAAATGATCTGCCTGAAAAGTGACAGCCCCAGATTGCTAATAAATGTCCCCAGGCTTTAGCAAACCTGCCAAAAACTCGCCAGACTTTGGTTTTGGCGCAGCATCTTTGGTTTAGTAAAGGCCTCCTGCAACGTGCAAGAGGGCAGGTACCCCAGGCTGCAAGGGCACTCGTGGCATGCAAAGAGACATTTTGTCCTCTTTGGGAAATTGCTGGCTAAGCTAGAGGTGACACCATTCCCCGGCAGTGTCGTTCTCCCTGACACCTTTTCAGTGGGAAGGCAGCTCGTCACGGCCGAGACGTGTGTGGAGTTGCCTTATTTACTCTCCTGGGGTGGCATGAATCAGAGTTGAAAAGTGCAGTATGTTGAAGTCAACCCATATTCCCATGATGTGCGAGTGTGAGTCACTCGGCAGGGAGATTCTGCCAGGGTCCCTCCTGGCCGACCCGGCTGCGTTAAAGACGCCGGAAAATCCGCGGATAAAAAAATCCCCAGTGACGCACGAGAGCCGAGTAGGCTCCGTGCCTTTTTGGGGAAGCTTCTGAAACGCCGACGTTTCCTCTTGATCAATAATCTGGTTGGCAGAGCAGGGCTTTGAAGCAGTGCAGAAAGCTCAGCTCTCTGCTCACAGGGCCACTGCTGCTCCTCCTCTCCGGGAAGATGACGCGTGGGGTAACCCCGGGCGCAGGCAGGGGAAGGATTTCTCTTCCACATCTATTTAAATCTCCTGGAAGAGCTGCTGCTTACAGGAAAGATAATGCAGGATGTAGAAGGGCTTTCTAGGGATGGGGAAAAGAACCATTTTTTAAAAAAGAACAAATCCCATCCCGAGGTCTCACAGCTGATTTCTGGTTTTCCTCATCATCTCCTTTCTCCCTTCTGCCCTCAATAAATACCATTTTTGAGGTTATCATGGGCTGCTTATTGCAGCAAGTCAGCTGGAACATTCAGACAGGGGTTTCTTAGCCTTAAACCCCACCACTCCTCTGATTCTCCACTTACCAGGACTGATCCTCCTGTCCCTGCAGCCACCACAGTGAGGACACCACCATCTCGGCAATGTTTTCAATGCTTTTGTCCTGACTCAAAATACAAGGAAAAGCCACTGACAAGAATATTTCCAGATAAATATCTCATTAATTTCAACCACAGGCAGCTGTGAGTCATTTCCCTTTGACTACACTCCTCTCTTGTGACCAGAAATCAGGTAGTGGAGGTCTGGTACTGTGTAAAATTCATAATTATTTTGAAGGGATATCAATAAATCGATAATTATTCTCAAAAACTCAGGCCTAAAAAAAAAAATCCTTCATTTTCTCAAGAGATTTGCTGTTAGTTAATCGCCTTTGCTCTTACCACAGCTGTGGGATAAAATTAAGCCATTTTACTGCAAAACTGTTGAGCTTCCTTTAAAGCCTAAAGCAGCAGGTTGGGCTTTCCTTGAACCACGGTTGTGCCTCCTGGTAAATTGTGTGTCCTTCTCCCCCAAAATAAAAGTGGCATGAGGTGATTGTCAGCCCTGGTCACCTGCGCTACAGCCTGGGTGGGAGCACCAGGCTGGCTCACTCGTGCCATATGGGAATTGGCAGCTCTGCTGTGCCCCTGCTGAGCCTTCCCTTCCCCTTCCCTTTCCCCTCCCCTTCCCTTGGCTCAGCCGCCATTCGGAGCCTGGTGGATCTCAGAGCCTGGAGCCTGAGCACCAGCAGTGTCTCACGTGCCAGATGTTTCTCTTTTAGACAGATTGCTGCTTTTTTCTTTTTCCTTTTTCTGAAATAACAACAGCTTGACCAAGACCCAAATCCCCAGCTTCTAAAACCAAAGCTAGACTGTACCTTGGAGTGCAGACAGGCAACGAGAGGGTCCCTGGTGGGGTCGCACAGGGCTGGCCATGGTCACACGTGGAGTGATGCAGTGGCCTCATGTGACACAATCCATCACTGGAGCCTTTAGGCCTGTACTCAGTACTGACTTAAAAACACAAAACCAAACAAAGATCCCCAGACTGCTCGCTAATCACTGGGGTCTGCCTTAAAATGAGCTAGAAAAGAACATTTTCCATCAACTTTTGTGGGATATGGACTATACTGGAGATGAATTTGTGGCAGGACAGAGCCCTTGGCCACCAGCCACCAACCAACCTGTCCCCATGTGGAGAGGCCTGTGGCGACCTTCTGGGCTCTCAAGACTGCTGTGGGAGCAGTGGTCAAGGTGCTCACACTTGGCCAGCTGTGAGGAGGCTTCAGCTGAGCACAGCACTGAAATCCCACTTTATTCAGACCCAAACCTCTTGTCAATTATTTTTCATCACTTCACTCACTGCTTGTTAGCCCTGGGTTCACCCTGGTGACTAATGACTGCTCTTGTTTGAATTCAGTGCATTTCTAGAGAATAACCAAACTTCAGGAGAAGCTTCCCGTTTGTACTAATGAAGAGGAGGGAAAACGTGATGGTGGGGGAGGATAAACACTGTTGTCATCTCATGAATAACCCTAATTCTCCTTGGAGGTGGTCCCTGATGCTGTGGGTACTCAAAGGATTTTAACCTGAATCATAGGAAAAAAAATTACCCAGACCCAGCCCCTGCTGTGCTGGGACAACCTCCCAGCAAAGGAGTGGCCACAGGTGGGTTTGTTTTGTGCTGCATTTTAAGACGTGGAGGAATGGAAAATATCCCACCCCCTGCTCCTCCACAGCCACCCCTCCAGCACTTGCTGCCTTGAGACCACACCACACCAGGTCCTGGGAAAGGAAGGATCCCCACACCAGGCTGGGCTCCCTGAGCACGGTGTCAGCCCAAACCAGGCCCCAAAACACAAAGCAACTTCACTCACGAGCTGCAGGAAGCCAAGAGCTCTGTTTAGCCACCATGAGGACGTTGGGGCCCATCAAGGGACAGGAGGTGACGTGTGTGGCAGAGTACAGTCACAGAGCCACCACGTCCCCATGTCCCAGCTGATGGCAGCTCTCCCTCATCATTCCCGGGATGTGCTGGCACAGCACTGGGGGCAAAAATGGACAATTTCCCCAACTAACTCCCACAGGGGACAGAGAGCAGGGTGCAGCCCAGAGCCCCTGGGCAGCAGGGCAGGGAGAGGAGGAGGAGGAGGAGGAAGACCCAGGCCCGCAGTGGCTGTTGCTGGAGCTCGGGCGGGTTTCCTTGGCAGCCGCAGGCTCAGGGCACTCACCATACCTAAGTGAAGATTTTGTCGCCATGGAAACATTGATGTCATCAGCTCTGCAGCAGCCTCAACCTCAACTGCAACTTTTTTCTTTTTCTTCCCCTCCTTGATTGGGGGTTTTATTTATTTATTTGAGAGTCTCTTGCAGGAGGTGCCCCTGGCTCTGGGCCTGCCAGAGCACACAGGGATTTCCACCAGCCCAGACCCTCCTCACGTCGTTTGGGGGTATTGGGGAACCCCTCACTGGCAGCAGTGGGATGGGGCTGCATTTTGGAAGCACCCATCAGGACCGTGCTCTGCCCTCTGTGCACTGACCCATTTTCCCTGTCCTCATAAATGGTCTGGATTTTCGAGAAAGGTGGTTTGGAAACTCCCGGAATGTGAGGGAAATGTGAAGAGGCTTGGCCCTCTGGGGTCCTGCAGCTCTCACCGTGCAGGAACACGAGCTCACTGTCACAGGCACTGTGGCAGAGCCACCACCACTTGCTCTCCTGTCAGGAGGTGCCAGACAAACCCCCCAAGAGGAAATTCCGTGTCTCCATGAGGGATGAATTCCTGTGTGAGCCACGCACGCTCTGGCTGCACAATGGAGCTCTGCCCTCGGTGCTCAAGGGAGGTTCCCCCCAGCTCTAAACCAATGACAATGACAATGACAATGACATGCAGCACGTTTTCTGAAGAAAAGAGCTGTGAAGGAGTGGGACCTGGCATCTTTACCAGGCTTGAGCAAGGGGACTCAGCCCTCTGCCAGCCTCAGTCCCAGGGATGGATTTCATCCCGTTCGCCACATCCAATATTCCCCCAGAGCCTCCTTTAACTTATCAGTTAATAGTGGACTGTTGCAGAAGTCTGGGTCAGACTGTTCCAGCCAAAAATACTCTACCGAGTTCACTGCAATGTTAAAATAAGAATTTCCCCTCAGTGAGGGCAGGAGCAGTGCTGTGGCTGAGCTCAGCTGTCCTGGCTGCCCCTCACACAGCCCTTCCCCGAATCACAGGGAGGTTTATTTCAGCTGTAGCTGGGATTTTTATAAAGGTTTGGTTCATTTTTTGGTTGTTGCTGCACTGGACAAATCCTGCTCCTGCACTAGGTCATTGTGCAGCTCAGAATCTCTTCTCCTTGCCATGAAGGGGATCTTGATGGGCCCCCTCCAGGCAGGGGGGCACAGGGATGCTCCCCCAGCCCTGCCACTGCTCATCCCATCTGCCAGGCCTGAAGAGAACCACGTGGAGGGGAGACAGCTGGTAAAACAGAATCAGAGAACAACATAAAACCCCAGTCAATAGACAAATTTACAATACCTTTTCTCTTTTATAAACAACAATCAACCACAGATTGTGTGTTTCTAACATTATGGCCTAAACTGAAGTTTGAAGTGTTCCTGATAAATGTGTTTTTGCAACCTTCAGGAATCAGAGTCTACCCTTCTGCAGCAGTAAATAACCAAATCCAGCCCCAAGATCATACAGCACCTGGCAAATAAGTCACTAACATTAGTTATCCTTAATAGGTAAAATATAGAAAGAAAAGTATCCCTAAGCCAAGGTTTCAGTATAAGGAGGTACAGTGCATACCAAAGACAGCAGCAAAATGTCTATTAAAGTGAACAGTCAGTGGCTCTCTGACCTCTTATTCAAAGCAAACTTCTCTTTTTAAAAGAACTTTCTTGTAATTTATTACAAAGGCAGGGATTTCATAGCAAAGGCTTATATAAAAATGGGAGATTCTGGGTGGGAGAGCCTGCTATGATTTAAAAGTGTCTCAGTATCTACTGAGAACAACTCAACTTCAGATGTATGCTGCATTAGAATTAGAGGATTAATGTTTGATATCCTATCCCAGCTGGAAAAAAAATTAACAAGAAACTGGTTACTATATCAACTGCCAGATCTGTGAAGCAAACTGGTGAATTTAGGTGCTGAGACCAGTTCAGTGGTCTGAACACAAACTGGGAGCTCTGTTCTCCTACACAGAGCTCTGTTTGGATCTTTGTAGAGATTGGTACAAAAAGGACATGTATCTACATCAGCAAGGTTCATCCATGGCCAGCATGGAGATCAGATCTCTGTGAGGTTTGGGTATATATGTATTTAAAATCTGATAGGACCTACTGGAAAATTACAATTATATTACAGTTCTCGTCCTAGCAGTTTGGTGAAAAGCATGGAAGTGAGATTACCCGGAAAAAAAGAAAAGTATTTATCAGGCTTGCAGGAAAAATACCTGAATGTTTGATATTTCAGGCAAAAAGGACATTCCAAGATCTGTTATTAATAAAAATGGCTCATATAAAATACTTACCTAAGCGTTTTCCCTGTCAATAGAAAATGGAAACAAAGGGCATTGTAACATCTACTTAAAAGAAATATTTTGATATATGTACTCTATTAGTTGGAAAAAATCATTAAAAATTCAAGACACAGCAATATTACTGAGTGATGTGTTCTAATGGGCACAGCTGGTTGGTGTTAGAGGGGCTGGGAGAGGTCAGCACTATCCTTAGCAGCACTTACTGCCCTACTGATTATAGATGTTTGGAAAGTTTCAAGGAGCTCTTTCTCCAGATTAAAAATCCTTGTACATATGAGAGGGGAGGGTACTGCTGCTCCCAGCCATCAGGGCACTGGAAATCCCAAAGAAGGGAACAGGCCCAGCTGATGCTCTATTCCAGAGCCAGCAGTCCTGGGTGGAACTGGCATCCCTGCTTTGCTCTTACCTCGTTACTATTAGATTCCTTTGCAGCTTTAAGGGATTGCAAGAGCAGAGCCCAGCCTGTTTCCAAGAGGACTTTAGCTGAACTGAAACTTGATGCCCTCTGGGAAGGGTGAGGAGTGAGGAATATCAGAGACACCTCGTGCTCGGTGCTGGGGAGGCTCAGAGATGGAGCCTCTGACTGCTTAGATTGAGAACCAAAAGCCAAGTGGCGGCGGTGCTCCTCCGGGGAAAGAAGCACAGATGGGGAGATGTTAGGGCAGCGCAACCCTAGCCTTGGCTTGCCTCTTCCAGCAGAAGGGTCCCTGGATCCAGGAGCTTTCTGGTTTTCCCAACCCTAACCCTAAGCATAACCCTAACCCTAGGTCGGGAGCCAAAAGCCAGGTGGCAGAGGTGCTGGTCCGGGGGAAAAAGCGCGGAGGGAGCGATTTCAGGGCAGCCCCACGCTTGGGGACCAGGCCAGTTCACAGCCTCAGGACAAGGCCCACCTGCTGTGTGGACAGGAGATCCGGACCCTGAGCAAGCTGCAGACCTGCCCCAGGGACACTGCAGATGCTCCACACCCACCCAGTGCCACCATCTCCCCACACACCTCCCCGTGAGGTCTCAGCCAGCATCAGGCAAGGAACCTCAGGTCACCAGGGATGGGACTTGTGGATAGCCTGACCTCCCCCTGGCTCCCATGAATGAGACATACCAAGCTCTCACCTGGTAAAAATCCCACCAGACAATGCTTCAGGCCAGCAGCTGTTTCAGCACTTCCCTAACAAGCAAATCCATTCTGAATTCTCAAGATTTTAGGTATATATTTCACTTTCTGAGCAACAAATAAGCTGAGCCCACAGAGCTGGGAAACTGGAGGCAAAGGTTCTTTGTGAGATTCATCTGTTTGGTCTTCTGAAACTCAAAAGCAGTGGAAGCAGCAGTAGGAAGGCAGGACAACCACAGGGTTTTAATGAGGACAGGAGAAAATTGCTCCCAGAACTCGGTGGTGCTGCAGCTTTGAGCTCTTTGGGCTGGCATCAGAGCTCCTGCACGAGCTCAGGTTGAAAGCAGAGAGCTGCAGGTTAGCCAGCCCCTGGCATTCCGAGTCCCCGGGAAGATGGGCTGCAGTCACCTCCCAGATGGAACCAGGCAGCTTTTGAACAGCCCCATTATCAGCAAGCAGCAGCTGGGCACAGGCAGAAAGGCATCATTATCCAGGGGAAACCACCAGCCAGCTACGAGGCCCAGTGCTCTGGTAGGAAAGGCTCAGGGAAACCGAGGTTGGACACAGCATCTCTGTTACAGCACATCTGATCCTCATGTCTGTAACCAACAGGAGAACCAACAGGAGGTCCTGAGACAGCCCCACAGTGCTGCTCTCCACCTGCCACAGCCTGAGACCAAGGGCAGCTGCTCTGGCACAGGGATGACTCCAGCCAGGTGAGTTTTACTTGACAGCACACTGCCCACCTCCAAGCTCACTCAGACTTTGTTCAGCTGCCACGGCAGGGGGAGATTCTGCTGATTCGGAGTCAGAAGTGGGGAGGAAGCACGAAGGAGGAGTTTCTTGGAGGCTGCTGCAGAAGGCAGGACCGGGGCAGGTGTTGAGGGGGATCTCACCCCCCACGCCCCTTCCCTGCTCACTCCAAGTCACCCACGTGGCATCTCAGCAAAGCTCTGTGGCTGTCCAGGCTTGTCCCACTGCTGATGATCTGGCTGAGGCTGCACAGCCTGGAGACCTCAGGGAGAGGTCACTGTCCACAGCAGGAAGAGAAGCTCTATCCAACAATGCCTTCATCTCACCAAGGCCTAAAGCTCTCCTTCCTTGGGTGATTCCTCAGTCCCTCATGCAACATCCCAGGAATGTTTCTGGCTCTTCTGGGTCCACAAAGGCTTTGTGAAATCCTCGCTGTTGCCAGGGCAGGACAGCCCATAGGCAGCGGTGACTGCTCAAGGGGAAACACCCAAAAAGCCCAACAGACTCAGCTACAGCTGTCTGGTTTCAGCGAAGGGAAAAATATAAAGGCAGGTTATTCTCTTTATCAAGGGCCATCCTGTGAGCACTTCTGAGCTTGGCTGGAAGCACAGTACAAACCCTTGTTTCTCCACATCCTGAAGTCTCTTTTGTGGAAGAGAACAGAAATACAGATAAAAGTGAGTACAGGAGCCAGGTAACTCAGGTGATGAAGGCAGCTCTCAGAACACCTGCAGGAATCGGTTTCAAGTGAGGCCCATTTGTTTGAAAGCTGAAGAGGTTCAGTAGCTGTGCAGACAATGGAGACAGAGCTGCAGAGCTCCAGCTGGGTCTCCTGCTGGCATCCAGCCCACACCCTGGAGGGCTTCAAGGACAGCAGGAGAAGGCAAACACAGCACATCCCTGCTTGTGGAGGCTGCCCTAAAATGCACCTCAATGTGCAGCAACCCCTCTC
The DNA here is from genome assembly GCA_013398075.1 of Notiomystis cincta. Classification (NCBI taxonomy): domain Eukaryota; kingdom Metazoa; phylum Chordata; class Aves; order Passeriformes; family Notiomystidae; genus Notiomystis; species Notiomystis cincta. The sequence goes on from VZRX01016375.1 coordinate 118,710, forward strand.
GAGCCTGGAGATGCCCCAGTGCTTCCCTCATTGCCTGCATCAGGCAACCTGTGCAAGGAACCCCCTCACCAATTCAACTCTTCTGAGGGCCACTGCAAGGACTCCTTCAGCCTCTGCAGGACTGGAGACAGTGCAAGAAAACAGGCTTGGGAGGGACGCAAGAACAGGACACGCAGAGCTCAGCTGCCCTCCTCCTTTTCTTCCTCCTCCTCCTCCTCCCTTCTGGGTAGTGTTTCCTCAAGCCTGGGGAGTAGTGGCAAATGCCCAGGCTGTCTGCTGGTCCCCCTGCTCTGGAGTCAGCACCTCCCACTGCATCCCCACGTCAGCCAAAGCCTCCTTCAAAGAAAACACAAAGCATGCAGCTAAAAGATATTCACTTACAGTTTATTTTTGCCTGAAATTATTTCACATCTCTTTGTACACAGCTACAGAACAGTAGTAGTAAACCATTGGTAAAAGCAACAGTGCTAAGGAAAATGTT
>VZRX01016375.1:121213-138751 GCA_013398075.1 Notiomystis cincta
AAAACCTGAAAAAGCTGATGCACAAAGTGGAGGGAGAATTTTTTTTTCTCTTTTTGAAATATCGGACGTAAACAGAAAACAACGGAGGCAACTCGTAAAATCTACAGTTTGCAAACACCCCATTGGCAAAATAAACGTCTTGTCCCCGGCTCCTGTGTTCAGACCTGACATAGCTAAAAAGACTAAAAGAAAGCTTTCAGACTTTGGAAGGAATTGTGACTTTTATTAATCCCTGCACCCCCTCCCCCAACAACCACGCCCCCCTTGATAAAGATTTTCCTTCCTATTTGATAACATTTGAGGCATTTTGAAATCAAAAAGACAACGCGATGAATGTTGACAGAGAGGGAGTATAATACAGTTTGCATTACTAAAAGGCAATTCTTCAAGGAGGACATTTCCTTAAAAAAAACAATAATAACAACAAGACAGCAAACTAGTTTATACAGTACTATACGCAAAAAAAGGGTAAAAGAATTAACAATTCATAAATAAAAGACAGGTCCCAGACCTGTTATTTGTGAACCATTTTCTTAAATAGGTGCATTATGTAAATCTTATGTACAACAAAATTACTTTGCATAACAACTGCAAGGACATGGGGGAAGGTGAAAATCATATTGGTTTTGGTTTTCTTCTCTTGAGATTTTTGTAAGTTTGATTTTCTGGAGCAAAACTGGTGAAACAGGAGTTCCGGCTGACTGGGTGCCAGCCAAGGAAACCCAGGTAAATAAGGACAAAGGAATATATTTTTTTTTCTCCACACGGCATAAAACACAAAGGCAAATAAAATCCACAAAGGTGTTTTTTTCCTCTTTATAATCCTCTTGCTGCTACAAAGTCCTTTTTGTTTGTTTGTTTGTTTGTTTCCTTTTCAATTTAAATTATGTTGATTCTGAAATCACAAAGCTGAAAGAATCCGATGGGGTCCAGGCTTGCCCCGTCCTCCCAACACACACAACTCCACTCTGCTACCCCACAACCACAACTCCTGCCACCAAGTCCCCGGACTCACTGCTCTACAGGAATTGGCCAAAAGTTATTTTCCGGTTTATTTTGATCTGTCTGTTTTAAAAATCTTTTCCTTCTCACGAGAAGCAAAAGAGAAGAGTTGGAGGCAGGGAGAGTTCACCAGGCTTCGGTGTAGCGGACATCCACCTCCTTCAGGTTGGGGAGTTTAGCCTGTGGGGGGAAGAGAAGGTCAGAATTTACAATGTGTTCAGGGCTCAGAGAAAAAGTTCCTGTCAAATCTCTCGTGTGGGATTATCCAACAGAGCTGGGATATCCAAATTTGGAGGAGGAATAGAGAAGGTGGAGTGAAAGAACTTCCTGAGGAAGGAGAGCACCTTGCCCTGCTGTTGTTGACTGGCTGCCAGGGAGAGGTAAAGGCCAATAAACCCCTTCGTGTCCTGTGACTTTCTGTGTGACAGAAGCCTGGGATCTGTGCAGTTCTGCAGATCGTACTTGTATTTCCAGTGTGGGCTCCCAGAAGAGGATGAAAGCACCTCCTCTTGGCAAGGAAAACACAGAGCCCCACTGGTGGTGCTGGGGGTGACAGGCAGCTCAGGAGACAGCGCTCTCTGGCCTGGAAAACAATCCCCAGCCTTACTCAATCCAGAGGTCACATCCAAATCTGGAGGAGGGCTATAAAAAGGGACAAAGCACCTCCCAACAAACTGGGAGGATTGATCTATCAGCCACCAACTGCAGGAAGAGGCGTGACACGCTCGGCCCAGTGCTGAGCTCAGCGGTGAGCTGGAGCGGAGGGGTGTGGCGAAGGAACTCAGTGCTGAGCCCTTACAGACACACGGGACTAAGTCCCACCTCCTCTCAAACCCTTGCACCAGCCACCAGGTCGAGATCAGCCCCTGATCTTCATTTTGTGCACAAATGCTTAGCAGAACGTGTCTGTCCAACTTTAGCCATGAAGGCAGCGGACTTGAACTGCAGCAGAGAGAGAGACACTCCTCCTTCAGCCTCCACACTGCTCACTTTACCCTCCACGTGCTAAAACAATTTGTAGAGCATTAGCAACTTCTGGTGTCTTTGTGGCCTCCCTTCCACAACTCCGCTGCTTTTGGCCATATCACTGCTGAATCACCCCACATGGGGCAGACCGGGACCGGCTGCTCGCGCTGCTCCTTCTCGCCCATCCCGTTTCCATGCTCTCTGACCATAATTGCACAGCTAATTCTCTCAAAACAAATAAACATGTTTAATTAGGCCAGGGCATAATTGAGGACTTGGAAGTTTCTAAGAGTCATTATTACCTCACTCCTTGATTTATGTGCACGCATATTTTGATAAGAGCTATTCATAATCCTACAGACACTGCCAGCAAATAATTTTTCAGTTAGGCAATAATGACTTCAGTAGTGGGTGTTTATTTATTGTCTGGTTCAGCCTGCCTGGTACATATGTGGGTGTCTGTGTGTGTGTGTGAGCGTGTTCAGCGGGGTGGGGGATGGAGCTGAGAGGAAATGTCATCACTGGCTCACGCCCCAAATGCTCTCGCAGACCAAGGTGAGAAAAAGGAAAGATTTGTATCAAAAATATGTTCTTTGAAGTCTGAGCTGTTCTTAACAGACCTACAACCATGTGCCACAGGGAGAGAAACTACTACCTTTGAACACACACACAGAGCCCTAAGAAAATGGCCACCCATAAATAAATTGAGATAAATCTCAATGGAGGAGGTGAAAGGGGAAAAGTGATGTCTTGCTTGTTTTCTCAGCTTTTTGAATTCTCTGCAATCATCAGGACTTTGCTCACAGCCAGTTTTGTTGTTTGCCCTGGCAAGTCACTTTCTTGTGTGGTTGCTAATGACTATTAATGCAATACCAGAGCAGAGGGAACCCAGATAGGAAAATGTGAGTTTCAGTAAGAAGTGAGTGGCAAAGGGGCTCAGAAGAGGGGTGGGATTTGGGGAACCTTTCAATAGATGTGATTTCAGAGCCCTGGGCTAAATGCAGCATTGACCTTGATTGTCTGTCAATGCCTGGGGCCTGATACAAGCTCCATTGTGTGAACCCATCTGTAAGCCAGCTGTTAATTCCAAGGACAACTTCTTTGCATATACAATTGTGACACAAGTTTTTAAAACTTGATCTTGCGAACTCCATGCAAGCAGCATTGCAGCTGAGTCCCTGGGGGAGCCCTGGCTCCAGAGCCAGAACAAAGATAGATGTTTGCAATGAATTTTGAAAGCAGAGCAGTTACAGCACTTGCTTCAAGTTCCAAACTCAACCCAAGGTCGTGACCTTTTGAGTAAACGTGGCCCAATCTGTTTCAACATTCAAGACAAGCAAATGTCGAGTTTCATCTTGAGTCCTTGGATCTCTAAGGTAAGATTTTGGGAGATGACACTCACACACCACCAGAACGAAAGCAAAGTCCACACAAAGTCACAAAAGCCAACACATCTCAGGCAAGCTTTGTCTGAAACCACCTGGTGCTACATTCTGGCTCTTTATACCATTTTGTCTAAGTGGTTATAGACTCACAGTAAAACCAGACATTACATGTCAGATTTCAGAACTGGGCATCTGTGCAGATATTTCTGCTTAGAGCCCGATTCCAGGCCTAGAGATGTCAAGATAAATCTGCATCTTCCTTGATGCTTTTAGTTCTCCCTTTGCACTCCAAAACAAAGCTCCATGATACTGTTCACCCGAGTTACTTTTGGTCCTGTTAGCAGTACAGGACATGGCATGCACTGGATTGTACCTGTCTCTGTAACCTCATCAGAAACAATCAATCTCCTTTTATTTATGAAACTTTTACTGATAAAACCTTTACTGTTGATAGAACTGGCAAAAAGATTGAGCTCCTGATTCTATCTCACACTTCTCCATTCAGTATATTAAATGTTTCCTGGGTCCATCAAAGCCAGCAACCTCACAATGCTGCTTTCAGTCATTATATCCACAAAATAACCCACTTCACCCACTTCAGATAACTTTCATGCTATCCACTCCACAGGGTCAGTTCTCCCTGCCCTAGGCATCACCACCATGCTCTTGCTGCATCTACTTCTTATCTTTAGAGGATGAAATTCACAAATACCTTGAGATCTTCGTAGGTATCTGCTGAAAGTTTGGTGCTGTTCATATTTAAACTACACAGGCTCTTCATGGCTAAAAGAGAAAACACACAGATATTTATGATCATGCTGCATTTTCTTAAAATATCATGCTTACAGTAGGCCAAAGCATAAACAAGACATGACTGTGTGCAGCACTCCCAGGAAAAAGCTGAATAGCGTAAAATATAGAAATACAAATGGATAAACAGCTGTTTGGGCCCTTGTCCAGGAAAAAGTCCCTATTTAGGAAGGGCCATTAAGCATATGCTTAAGTCTGCTGACTTCAAAGGAGTTCAGTCAACTTCTCATAATCGGTTTCCTGCACATTATTCTGAATAGTGCCCGTTCTCAGTGCTCTGCGTGGTGCTCGCAGGGGCCATGCTGATCTGGCAGTCCTCCCTCTCCTCCCCCCATTCCCATTTTAGGCTCCAGTACTTAGCAGAATAGTTTCCTAAGATGAGCCGTAACTACTGGTCTGTCTGGCACGTCTGCCTAGGATCAAGCCTATTAAAGTAGCCCTCTAACCCAACAGTGCTCTGCTGGGTGCAGGAGGGAGTTTCATTCTGGCACGTGGAGCAGCTCTCAGTGCTCAGGGGATCCTGGATGCCTCGCTCTGCTTTGTCTTGCTTAAACTAAGAACAGGGAGAGTTTCACCTCCCCAAAAACAAAGGAACAAAAAATGCCAGGAGGAGTGTGGAACCTGCTGCACACGGTTGCCGAAGTGACAGAGAAGCTGCCTGATGGCTTTGCAATCTCCCCCTGCTGCACCACGAGGGCAGGTCCCACCCAGAGGGGATACCCATGGGAGGAAATCTGGGAAGGCCCCGGGCCACGTCTCACCACGTGAGATGGGACAGGTGCCACCAGTGAAGCCAGAGGCAAGATCTAGGGTATGGCCCAGGAGGACGAAGCCCACACGAGGCCACCCAGTGCCATCGGGCTCAGGTCACCATCCCACGGCCGGACGGCTGCAGGCCTGGGCAGGGAGGAGGGAAGATTAAACCCCAACGCAGCCACGGCCTGTCCCAAATCCCTGCCGGAGCACCGAGGGATCATCTCCTGCCCAAACCCGCGAGGACTCCTCAGGGCCCGCCCGGTGTCCCGCAGCCCCCGCTCCGCCACTCACAGCTCAGCGCCAGCAGCCCGGCGTCCGTGACCGGGGTCTCGCACAGGTTGAGCACTTGCAGCATGGTGAGGTGCTCGGACAGGAGCCGCAGCCCCGCGTCGCCGAACTGCGGGGCACGAGCACAGCTGTGTCACACGGGGGGTGACGGGGGCTGACCGAGCCCTCCAAGCCACCGCCGCTCCCGCCACCCTCTCCCGCCACCGCCGCTCCCGCCACCGCGCGTGAGGCGGAGCAAGCCGAGAGCTCTGCCCCGTCTGGCGGGCAGGAACACAGAAATTAAGTGACTTGTGTGCCCCCAGCCACAGGCCATCGCTTAATTGGAGTGGTGCCTTTGAAGCCTGGGCTGTGTCGGAGCGGGCTCCCGCCCAGGCTACACACGACGGTTATGGCAGCCTCAGCCCGTTCCCAACCATTTCCCAACCACATCACACGGAAAGAAGCACAGTGCGAGTGGTATTAATTAGCTATTTTGGTCTCAAGAACAATGCGCTATTGATTGGTAATTGTTCTATTGACCCACTTGGTTTCTGCTGTTTCTAAATTCTAGATTAATGGAAACCAGGATATCGCAAAATAAAATGGAATCTAAACCCTATTTTTTCTTTTTTAATAAGAAAAGAAACCCACACAAAAAGCAGGCTCTTTGTTCAGTGAAATCAAACTCATTTTGAACAAGAAGAAACATCAAAGTTTTTCAAATGCAGAAGTTACATTGTTAAGACAAATCTGGAGGAGATACAAACAGTCTTAAAACAAGCAAGCAATCAGTTTCTATTTCATATTCCCCATACAAAAAAAAGGGTATTTCTGGGATACGAAGTAGTTAGGAAAACAAAACAAAATATTTACATGACATTTTGGTAAAAAAAAATGCTGCTTTTTATGGTTGCACTGACAATAATCATATTTTCAGTGAACACTACAAATAGGTGCCAACAGAAAATGGGGAAAACCTATTCAGTAGAGAACCTCAGAGAGCAAAATCAGCAGGGAAACGTAGAAGAAAAATTCAATTTTAGAAGTTCCTTCAATCAGCAGCGAATAACTTGTTCAGTTAACCTGGTCCTTCTTTGCTTACAAAATAATCACATTGTCATTATGATTTCCTTCTACTTATTCATTATCTGAGTTTCTTTTTGTTGCTGTTGGGTTGATCAGCTTTTGAGCAATTCATTGCCTAAACTGCACAGACTCTGTGCTTTGCTTGACCACATGATCTGCCCAGCACCATTTTTTCATCCTAACTGGGTGAGAGCAGAAGCATTTCCCAGATGAACAGCAGCACAGGTTCTACTCAGTAGACAGTAATAACCCTGCCCAACTGGAACATTCAACCCAAGAGAGCAGCAACCCTTTAAAAATAAAACCAAAATCAAAAATTGGAGAAAAAAAAAAGGGGCAAAGAAGAAAAAAAATCAGCTGCCAAGATGAGCTAGACTACAGGAAGGCCTTGTAAAAATAGCATCTAAGCAAGCCTCTTGACACACTGACGTGGTGTGGAATTTCGGAATTACTCAGCGCTGGTTCCTGCTGAGTCTGGGGCTGCAGAGCACTTACCTGAGTTGACCACAGGTTCAGCTGCTTGAGGGAAGGCAGTTTGATGAGGTGCTCAGCACAAGCACTTGTCACATTGGTAAAGGCCAGGCTGAGGTTTTCCAAATTTCCAAAAGATCCCGAGCTGAGCAGGCGGGCCAGGTCTGCATCCTGAGAGCAGAGGGGAGATGGGTAAGAGAGATTGTGGCTGCCCAGCCTGGAAGTGAGCGGTGTCACCGATACTGGTAACCAGAGCGAGTTGCACAACTGCTCCCCTTGTTTACAGTAACAGAGAACCACACAGAGCAGTTTCTGTTTGTTTGGCAAGCAGCTGGGCTCTTGTGGCAGCGTTGCTTCACACACCCTGGGAAAAATGTGTCCAGCCATTAGGACAAAAATGTCCTTTGCGTGTGTATCCTTATGAGACACAAAGGCTTCAGTGTCAGAACAAATGCTGAAGATGGGTCTTTAGCCTTCATGAAGATTTAACCACAAAGCCTAGTCCCAGCTGTGCTCAGCATCATCACCTGGCCTCAGTGAAATTAGTCTGGGCTTGCACCAGGTTTAAATGCAACAGTGCTGAGTCATTTTGAGACTCCCATGACTAAAATCCAGAACTGAACATTAAGAAGTTTTTCTTTTTAATGCAAAACTCTGCCCCCAGCTCTGCCATCCCAAATCTGAGCAGCACTGTAAATGTGACAGCCTGGTGCTGCTGTTGGAAACTGCTGCACAGACCCAAGAGCAGAAATGTGCCCTTACTTGTGTAAGCTCCGGTTGTGTTGACACAGCAAGTGGAATGGCTCCCCACTCAACTGCCCAAAGCCACTGTGCCACATGGCAAATGTAAATCAAGGGCTTAAATATGGGAACACAAATCTTGTTTTTCTATTGACGTGATTAACTTACTGTGGACTTGGATGGCAGTGTTAACCTTGTGGGGCCGCCTTTTCTTTGCTGTAAAAGAGAAGATATTTTGGTCAAACAAGCTGCCATTCTACATTTCAGACACACTGAAGTACAGCAAGCTCCTCACTAGCACAAACCCTGCTCCCATCTCAAAGCTTCCTGCCAGCCCTTCCACCTCATCCCTGCTTTCCCTGCACTGAGTGTGCTCCCCAGGGGACACCCACTGACCACAGCTAAGTGTGTCTTCATGCCATTGGTCTGCTTCAGCCTGCCAGCATTTGGCTGCTTTCACTTTAAAAGAAATAGCTTCAACATGCTGGGCAAAGTGAGCAAAGGGGTCAAGACAGCACATAAAAATAATCATTTGTTTGATAAAATCATTTGATAAAATCATTTGTTTGACTTCCAAAAAAGCATCTACTTTTCAGGCTGGGAGCAGGGGTTAAAGACAAATATAAATGTGAAAGAGGGAAGAGGAAGTCTGTGGGTACTTTTGCATAGACGAAAAAGTGGTAATGAGAGCAGGTCGCTTTTAAATCTGTAGGTTCTGTCTTTAAAATCAGGAAGAATCTTTTTCTATTGGCTCTAGCTCTGAGAACTAGACCTAAAGACCATCCTAGTGAAATGCTGTGAATGCCAGAGCACTCAGAAATGCTGGCCAGCACCAGAACCATTTGCTACTCATATGTCAAAAGGTGGCAGAATTTGACAAGCTGACTTGTAAGATCTTGAGACAGCAGGGTTTCACCTTTGTTCCTTCACACAGATCCTAAGCAGGTTATTGAATATCATTCATAAACATAGTATGGGATTAGTCACATCAGTAAATATCACCCAGTATATATATTCACAGTTAAATCCTCTGAGGACTGCTCCCATCCTGTTGTTAACTAGGAATTTCACACCCTGCTTGTCTTTCTTTTGTACCTCCATTTGTGGAGAGCACAGACCCCAGTGTGCTATGGCAATATGTGCAGGGTGACATACCAGCTCCTTTAACTCCCTCTGCCTCTCACACAGCTGTTCATACATTCTCTTTCCCACGTCTGTGCTTTCCAGGGTGGAGATGATCTGGAGCTGGGTGTCATTATTGTCAATGATGTTGTATTCCAGCATCAAACACAAAATCTAGCAGCAGAAAGAAAAGAGAGTGGTAAGTGCAGGGCTTTCAATCCATTTCTTCCAAATATTATTATATTAATGAATGAAGTGTGATCTCCACAAACCTGCTGTCTATCCTGCCTCCCATTAATGCTCATTCTTTCTGACTGAGAGGTGCAATTATTTGCACCAGACCTGGAAGATGCCTCCATGCCACAGCCCTCCCCAGAATAGGTACAACTGATCCAGTATTTCCCAGGTCCACAGGCTGGGCTGGGCACTGGCAGAGCTGGGACACTGCACACCAGCAGGAGCAGAGCCAAGCAGCTCCTTAAAGGCTGGATTTTCCATCCCTAAGTGCAGGGGGTTCTGTGCAAGCAGAACACGTGTGAGGTGTACCCAGTCCATGAGGCAGGATGGGGAAAAGGCAGAGAGGCTCCAAGGGAGGATGCTGGGAGTTCACTGCTGTGGCCAGGACATCCTCCACCTCACTGGGAACACACCCAACTCACTCTGGGAAAGGGACTGCCAGGAGCAAGTCAGATCCCAAGGGATGATTCCAATGGGTCACACAGATGTAGGACACAAGCTGCCCCTCCATGCTGCCTTTCCTTCTCAGCTATGTATTATGCCATTGCAATTAAAATTCAAAGCTTTTATTCCCTCCACAATTTCAATTATTTTTAATGAAGAAAAAAAATTCCAGCAACATTATATTCAAATGCACGCAGCATGCTCCTTTATTTACTGGATTAAATTAGCATGCATCTAAGTCAATGAAAAACTGTAACTCCTTCCATCTATTTATCCACTCTCTTTCCACTGATAATATGACATTTATCAAGAAACTTCTCTTAAGAAACCCAGAAAAATACAAATAAACTATTAGAACAACAAAAATAACAAATCATAAGCATAAAAAAATGTGCATTAATGCAAGCAAATAAGGTTTTATAAGGGCACTTCCTGTGCACTGCTCATTTCACAGGTGGCAAGACAAGAATCAGGCATTTCATCACGGAAGAGGCATGTGGTTGTGAATTGTGGTCTCTCACCACAGCCTATACCACCATGGCCATTTATTTCCCATCCTAACCTCTCCAGCTGTATTACAGCAAACAATCTCTTTCTCCAAAAATTCGTGCACCCACCTTTCATTTAATTCACACTCATACCTGCAGAACAACCACCTCCTGTTCCCCTTAATCAGAGAAACACAACCACCCATGCTACTGCTTGACCTAACACAAACCTGACCTCTGCTAGAATCAGTTCTGGGAAAGGCAGTGTGAACCTGAACACTGCTCACAAAACTCTATGACCACATGTTTTTAGGGCTTACCTCTACCATCGTCTGGTTACCCCTCAAAGCCAGCAGCATGCAAGGTCCCAGTTTATTTTCAGCCAGTGAAAGCAGGAACTTCTTTGTTTTATAGCAGGATCCCATTAAAATATGAACCTGTTCGAGAAACAGAGGTAAAATTAGGAGTGTAGGCCTAAGAAACACATATAGCTCTGGAAGGGATATTGTTCAGCAGTCAAAAAGTGTTAAGTATTTGCAATAAACCTAAAGGAATGAAGGCCCTCCCTACAGTTAGGGTTGCAGTGTCTCAACAGCCTTACTGCTGAATGGAAGTGACTTTTTGAAGAAGGTGATGCCCAGTGAGATCAGAGGGAGTGGGAATTTTTTGTCCATAAAGGAGCCCAGCTGACAGCCTGATAGAGGCTCCCCAGGAACCATCAGAGCAGCTGTGCAATTGCCCCCATTCCCAGTAACCTGACGAACCCAGCCCCAGGGGAGCACCGGGGATTTTGCCTTCTCATCTGTTTGTGCTTCTCTTTCTCTGGAAATGCCAGCTGGGGAGCAGGGGCTGTGTGGGCTGGATGTCTAGGTAGAAGGCAATCTACTGGCCTTGGTTAAGGGGTGGTGACAGACAAAATCACCTGTTCAGGACTAACAGACAGGAGCTGACTGGGAAAGCAAGGACTGCTTTAAGAAAACCTGGCAATCCTGAGCACTAAGTCAGAGATGACTTCATGGGCTTTCATGCTCTTGGGCCACTATCTTGCTTCCTCTTTTGCTCAGTTTTCCCTGAAAGGAAAGAACTGCTGAGAACATCCCCTGAGTGACACTCCTTCGACCTGACAAAACTTCTGCAGACTCTGCAAGCTCCAGAAAGCACCATGTGAGACCACATAGTAACACCTATGGCAGAAATGCAAAGGCACTTGTGCAAGTCCAATATAAGTCTCTTCTCACAAAAGAGGTTGGTCATATTATTTCCAACATAAAAGCCTTAGAGATAAATGTAGAGGAGTTTGGGTTCCTAGAAGAAGTCTTATTTCATAGCCCAGATGGCTGATTCACCATTTGCTGCAGAGCACTACGTGAGAATTTGCATTTTCCAACAGCCTGGGCAGGAAGAGCTCCATTATGTGGACTCAACATCAGCATTACTCTACAACAGCCTTGTAAATACATTCTGTGGCTGCCCTGGCTCATGGCATTGCCTGCACTATCTTCAATACTGCTGAAAATATCACAACCATGCCATGATGAGATCAAATCTATGTGAATCATGGCTTCATTACCAGCAAGCTCTTTAGAAAAACAGAAAAACTTCTTTTCCTTAAGCATTCATCAGCTCAGGTGGCCTTTAAAAATGTGAACCTCCAAGCCAAAAGGGATTTAATTTCATGCAGTTTTCATTAAGTTGTTTTTAAGGTTTTCTTGAGCAATGGAAAATACTGACACTGACAGTAAAGTAACATTAGGTGCATCTCAGAACAGGGTGTTTTTCCAACTTTATGGTTAGTCGTTAGCAGCTCTTTAAGTATTTATCAACATCCTTGCAAAGGGCACAGAGTTCTGCATATTAATGTGTGTTAGCATTGTGCTTTCTCATGCACGCCATCTCCTGATGCTCATAAATATCCTGAACCACAGCAGCTCTCAGGAGAAATGATACAGTTCTGAAGAACTTTTCTTCTCAAAGATAAAAGACAGATGAATAGTGAAGAGAGGAGAAATCTTTTGTAAACACTCTTCTTCCATTATTAATTTCAGAGGTATCTGATCCATCTGGATTTAAGGGTAGAGACAGACATCTATGTTCTTTATGTCCTAAAATGTTCAGCATGTGGGAGATGCACAAAGTGTAGATCTCTCCAAAAGTCACTTCACTATGTACCCAAAGCCAACTTCAACAAATGTTTTCCCCCTTACCAGAGAAAGGCAGTAATAACATTTCCATCTTTCTTGGTGTATGGAGAATTAATACAGAGAGACACCTACGTGACTTGACCCAGGCTGCACAGGAAGACAGTGCTTAAATCACATCACTGATTAAAAACCTGTTATTTTCTGTCTAGCCCTTCTCCTCAGAGTTACAAAAGAAATAACTGCTGGAAATGGAATGCTGGTTTCTAATTACACCTCCTCACAACAGTGTAATTGGGCAGAGACACTGATAACACCTTTTTATATCTATCCATCCATCCTTTGATTAAACTGTTGGTTTTAAATTCCAGGGTGGCCTATAAATGTAAACTATAGGTGTGGATGTACAGAACACTCTGTCTCCCCTGTCTCCCAGTATTCCACGTTCCCTGAGAGAAATTTGATACAGACAGACAAAGACACATATTTATAAATACAGAAACACATGCATATGCACAAGCATGGTTTGTGTATTACACTACCAGAGAGAAAACATGCCAAGGTTCAAAAAGAGAACAGTAATGTGCTAACCAAACTGTGACTGCAAGGGAGGCCAATGGATTTTCTGGTGAACACTCAGGGTTAACAGAATAATGATTTTGATAATTTATTTTTTCGACAAAAACAAGTCCATCTTGTTACTGCCAGCTAGGCATTAGCTACTTACTGCAAAGCAGTTTCCCACCTGACATGAGTGCAGACACCTACCATACTGGCAAAGAGCTCTCCATCATCGTCACAGGCCACTCCCCCAGGGCTGTAGAGCTGGAACCAGCCGTCTTTGCCAGCCCTCACACTCAGCAAACACGAGTGCACCTGCCAAGAAGGGAACACATTGGGAAGGTTACAGCTCCTGCCAGTAACCACCAGCATCTGCCACACCAGGCCAAAAGCTGTAACTGCAAAACCAGGGACTGCTGGAGATTTCATGGTTAATATTCCAATCTACAGAGCTGCAGGCCAGTCTCCACTCCCAGAATCCATGTTTTCAGCATGGCCAAGGAGGTAAGCTGCAGCATCACTAACTGCATGGCCCTTTTCTTTCCCTTTACCTGAATCAAACACAAAATGGCTCTAATCTAGATCAGCTTCTTCCACTTGGAAAAAAAAAAAAAAAACACCACCAAAAAAACCAAACAAAAAACCCCCACAATTTTCTAAGCTTCTGTCATTTTCCCCCTTGTCTTCCCAGCATGTGTGTCTATACCTCTGATGTGATCTGCATACCAAATGTAGTGGCTCATGGCTTGCTCATTCCAATCATTAACAACTCTTATTACTCCTGCTCTAATAAAATTTGACCGGAGTCAGGGTGAAGGAAATCCACAGGGAAAACTCAACAGGGATACATAACACAGAGGCTGCACTGGAGAACTGGCACCAGTGAGCAACCATTAGTCTAAATTTGGCCCACTGTAGAGATTACTATATTTAGTCTCACAATTTAATAGAGAAGTCATAATTAAGCTTTATTTTTTCCTTTTCTTTTTTTTCCCCTTCACTTGAAGAAACAGATGTTGCGTTTCAATTTTTGAGGTGTGTGTGGGTGGGAGGTAATTCTTTCCTTTGGGCACAGAGCACTAGTGACAGATGAAATCCTGGTGCCATTCTAGGACAAGAAGATCTCATCTGACAAGGGTACCTACTCCTCACAAGAGCTAAACCCATGGAAAGCAGGAGTTCTGGGCAGTGATGATACAGCTGCACCCACAGTTTGAGGGAGCTTTCTTGCCTTTATGCCAAAGCAAGAATCACTGTGGATGAGAGGTTCCCTCTGACTCAGCCAAAGCTGGTGATGCTGAGCAGGCTCTGAGTGCAGCTCTGAAGCAGCAGCCACCACGAGGCTGCAGCAGCACTCTCACCCCAGTAACACATCTCCCACCCCTTTCTGCTGCCAACTCATGAGAATTACGGTCATTTGCACACAACGTAGCTGAAACACAGCTACATAAAACCTGTTATTTTGTAAGCTGTGTGGATCCATGGATTTTCCTTCCTTTTCTTTTGTGTGGAAGATGAAAAGCTCTGAGTGATCCCACAGACTGGGTAAATCTTGCTGTTTGCAGTTTACTGCAGAAGAGGGACATCAACTGATGCCAGACAAGGGGGTGACAACACAGAAACTTTTACACATCAACCACCCTGAAAGGCCATTACTCCTTAAGAGACTTAGGCAGAGTAAAACCACATCAGGTTTTGGAACAAACTACTTAAAGAGAGATCTGAGCAAGTGCACTTGCAATCCCAATTAATGCTCTCTGTAGATTGCCAACAAACTCACTTCTTGCCTCGGGTCTTCTGCAAATCTCTGAATCACATATTTCAGCTCCCTGAAAAAAATAGGAATAAGAAGGACAAGAATAAGCAGTTGTTGGTTGCAGAATTCACACGAGTGTCACATGTGATTTCAACACCTAAAATGAGACACATTCAAGTACTTTAGAGAGAAACAAGTTGAACTCCTTCCACAGGAAGGAAATATGATGCCTAAAAGTGATTACCAAGGACAGTGTCTGTTCACAATAGCCTAGAAATGTTTCAGAGATGTGCACTGACAAACTCCTTTGTAAATTCTATCAGCACCCAGTGGCTTTAGTCCTTGGGCTCCTGCCAGCACAGTAAATTACAAAGAAAACTTTTTATTGCTAACAGAACATGCTTACAGCTCCTCACAGATAAAAGCCATTAGAGACACAATACTGAATAATGCATCATTGCTATTATTGACCAGTACAAGCATTTATTCAATAAAACAAAGGAGCCCCAGAAACTTACTTTGTGAATTTCTCATGTGCGAGAGCCCTGAAATTTAAAACAGAAAAATATGAGGATTTGAGAGAAGGGAGAGAGGGGGGAAAAAGCCCAAAAAACCAAACAAGCACTTTTCAGTTCTTTCCAGAAAATAAAAGGACTTGCTAAGCAACTGCAGCACATAAGACAAAAAAAAAAATCTTTCAAAAATCAGATAAAGCCTCTTTCATTAATCTAGGGGGGAAAATTACTTGAAACAAATCTTGTAGCTTTTCTTGAGTCTGTCTTAGACAAGGCTCTGACTAATATCAGTGGAAGCTTTGGGTCAGAAGAAAGTAAAAGACTTACAATACCATTATATAATTACAGAGTTTTGGCTACCTCCAAGAGCCAGGTGTATTCTTTAATTGCAATGCAATTAGGGTATGGTTGCAGCTAATTAGCATCATACATCAGTAAAGCAATTAATGGTCATTTTGTGAGGTGCCTCACATCATGGTATGGTTTACAACTCCCCCAGGACTCACATTTGACTTAGGTAATGATGTCTCTGTTACCTATCTCCAAGCTCTCCCTGTAGCCCAGGTAACCTGGCATGAGGATTAGACCTCTGTGATTCAAGACATCAGGTCATTAGGGGATGTGATAAGCCAGCAAATTGTACAATTACAGGTTGTAATTTTTGTCCATGGAGGTCTGCACTTTATAAACACCACTGTTCATTAATAGGTTTCCGAGGGAGCTTGGCTGATCCGTGGGGCAGCTTCTTCCTTTAGTGCAAAACACAAATGACAGGAGTCTCTGTGACGCCAGTGAAGCATCCTCCTCCACTGAATCTCTCACTCTGCTCTCCTCCTCACCAGCTTTCCTTTCCTTCCTGTCTGCCTGCCTCTAGTTAACCATATTTCTCTTTGGGATCATCTGAGAGAAATGGGGAAGGAAGCTGACCACGGGGAGGTCTTTACATCCCTCTGCATCAGCCAAAATCAGCCTCAGTTTCTAAATCAATACTAGAGGCACAAAGCTCCCATTACCATCAGCTTTCACTTGACGTATATTTCACCACAAAAAAAAACAGTAACAAGAACAAGCCAGTAAATACTAAGACAGGGCAAACTCACTCCTTGGGAAACGGGATAGGTTGAAGCAAGCTGGCCAGGGCTGGTCTCCAGTCATCATAGTCTGACCTGCAAAATGAACATTTTGTTAACAGGTTTTAAATATGGTTTGCCAACAGTTACTTCAAGGAGTTAAAAGCTTTTTACTGTGGGCACCAACAACCTTTCTGGGTAACTGAAGCACTCCCAAAATCTACAGTGACATTTCCCTTTCTGTTTTCAGCACATTCTCCGTTGAGGCACAATAAATCTGGTATTTACAGTGACCTCCAGAGAAGCCTTCTTTATGTCAACTTAAAGACATTTGCTGTTTATGAAACCTGTTGGCATTTAATCACTAAGTAATAGTTCCATCTAAGTTGGTAGAGCAATTACCAGGCCATTGCTATTTACAGCTCTTCTCTGCATTTAATTGGAATTTTTCTTTGCTATAAGACATAAGCCCATCTGTAAAAACAAAGCTACCCCCAATCCATTTCTGACACAGATCCCACCAGCCAAAACCCAGACCCCAGCTCTCAGTCCCATCAGCAACAACAAGCACACACAGAAGTGAATCTCACATGGGCTGAAACACCTGGGGATGTCTGTAGAAACCATGTAGAAGAGCCTGCCACCTCCTCTTAGTGCTTCCCCTTTGGATTTCAGTGTTAAAAACTGGATAATTGACTGCAGTTTACTGGAAACTTGGCACAAGAGTGTGGTGTGTCTTTGGGAAGGAACGAAGTGTAATGTTCTCAAATGGACAGTATCTACTGATAGCATTAGAGACAGACAACATATGCACAGGAACTGTTCCAGAAGAAGGCAGTTTTGCAAAGGGAAAGTTCTAGCCCAGAGAAATTGAAGATTGATGCATTTCCAAAAATCCCATCCATCTTTTGAACCACATAAACCAGAAATGTCCATAAGCTAATAACACACATGATGTTGGACAGTCCAAAGAGACTGCTCACAAAGAAAATTTAAATGCATGAGCAGGGTATTCCTAAGAAGCAACATGCAGAGAAGTTTTATTTGAATGGAGAATCGTGATGTAAAAATCCACCAGGGAAGCAGTTACTGCCCAAGAGCAGCAGGAGTTCAGGTTACACAAATGTGTGCTATGTCATGCAAGCAACCAACCCACGAGGAGCACTGTGACCTGAAAGCAGTTTAGTGTATTAAAAACCAGAACAGCACGTGTGGTTACAGTAATCCAAAAAAGAAACCTCGTGCCCATGCCAGTGGTGCTAGAAGCCAGTGAACCCAATTTTCTCCTCCATCAAAAATTCTGTTCTCAGGTCTAAACTAGAGGCAACTCTGAGACAAGGGGTGTCTCACACCCCTAAAGCCAGTGTGAGTCAGTGGCACCAAGATCACCTTGTGATCACCTGTTCATAAAGTTCTTTCAGAGACAAAAAGTCCCTCACCTGCTTAGCCACTGAACAAATAAGGAAGACGAACAACTTTTGATTGATGTCTCAGAAGAGCAAGACGTGAAGCAGGACTTCATTACAGGGGTTGTTTTTCCATTTAGGCAGTGTAAAGTGAATACTGTGACACACCTGAGGATGAGGCTTGTCATATAAACTGAAATAAGGCAAGGAAACCTCTGACACAGCATCTCTAAGATGAGCTTTCAACAAAGCTTTGAATAATTAAAGCTATCTACAGGATTATTCATTGTTTCTGACTTAAAGACACATGGGTTGGT
>VZRX01016375.1:138922-160112 GCA_013398075.1 Notiomystis cincta
TTATATTTTATTTTATTTTATTTTATTTTATTTTATTTTATTTTATTTTATTTTATTTTATTTTATTTTATTACACATACCCTTTGGAAATTCCTAGCTGATTTTATTCTAAAAACAACACATTTTTATTGGTAGGTAAAAACAACTTTAAAAGCAGGTTTTTGAGCAGGGTAAACTCAGAAGTCAAAAGGCTGAGTTAGAAAATTCAAAGGTGTTAAAGGTGCTTCATATATCACATGAGATACAGCACCTACAAATCTTTTCTAACAGAAGCTTAAAAGCTGAGACCCACTTTGAGGCTTAGCTCCTGTGACATCTTAGCTAAGTGTTACACCACTGAAGCTCCTTCTTGAGCAATCTGGAGAGTTGTGATTACTAATAATATGAACCAATCAATTTTTCATGGCAGAGCTTCAAAGGAAATTGCAAGACGAAGAAAAAAAGTTGTTTTGTAATAGACTAAGACCAAACGAAACTGCAGACAGAATAGGACAGTATCACTCTGACTTTTCTCAAAGCTGGGGAGCAGGGCAAGTCTGTGAGAGAGCAGTGAAAATAAATCAGTCTGCCTCCCCAGGAGAAGGAAGAAAGAAAGAAAGGAAGGAAGGAAACGGTTTCCTATGAAATATATAAAATTGGTCACATGAGTGGGACCTGAACATGAAATCTGCACAGCCTGTAATCCCCTCAATCTGAGCTAGGAAACATGAAACAAACATAGCACAAGAATAAAACTAAACTACTTATTAAAAGCCTACAGTGTTTCTCCTCCTCCCACCTATTCCCTTTTCAAAAACATTTTCCTTCTGTCTGTGCTCATCTCATCTGCACTCTTCTGTCATTTCAGACAGTTGCTTTTTTCTTTTTTTCTTGTTTTCTTTCCTCAGTCCATTCAAAGCTCCAACACAAGACAGAAGTGTTTGAAGCACGGAAAGAGATGGAGATGGATTAGTTCTGGCTGCAGTTAACAACCACTGCAATGAGCCAGACAAAGAGGCAGGGCCAGGAGAAGGAGGGAGCACAGAGCAAAGGGAGAGCCTGGGATGGTGCCTGGGACAATCTCCCTCCCCAGCTCTTCAGAGGGCCTTGGGCTCAACACTCATCACACNTGACCTGTGTTCAGGTTCAGCTGAAAGTCTCTTGTTTAAATACCAGGTCTCTGTAGGAGAGAGCTGATGCAACATATCCATAGCTGCAGCTCTGAGAAGTGCCACAGGTCTCCCACCACACAGCCTGGGTCTCACTACATTTGTCAGGTGTGAGAACACAGTCCAGACATTTTATTTTATTTTATTTTATTGAATGATTAAATTTACTGTATAAGAAGGATTTGGACCTTTAATTGCTAATATTTTAATTTTTTTAAAACATTGACCAGAATATAACTTTTACAGCCTCTGTCTATGTNAGTCTGCCTCCCCAGGAGAAGGAAGAAAGAAAGAAAGGAAGGAAGGAAACGGTTTCCTATGAAATATATAAAATTGGTCACATGAGTGGGACCTGAACATGAAATCTGCACAGCCTGTAATCCCCTCAATCTGAGCTAGGAAACATGAAACAAACATAGCACAAGAATAAAACTAAACTACTTATTAAAAGCCTACAGTGTTTCTCCTCCTCCCACCTATTCCCTTTTCAAAAACATTTTCCTTCTGTCTGTGCTCATCTCATCTGCACTCTTCTGTCATTTCAGACAGTTGCTTTTTTCTTTTTTTCTTGTTTTCTTTCCTCAGTCCATTCAAAGCTCCAACACAAGACAGAAGTGTTTGAAGCACGGAAAGAGATGGAGATGGATTAGTTCTGGCTGCAGTTAACAACCACTGCAATGAGCCAGACAAAGAGGCAGGGCCAGGAGAAGGAGGGAGCACAGAGCAAAGGGAGAGCCTGGGATGGTGCCTGGGACAATCTCCCTCCCCAGCTCTTCAGAGGGCCTTGGGCTCAACACTCATCACACAGCTCAGATCCCAGGACTGGCCTTATAAAAGGGGGAGGACGATTCCCTGGCTCTGTTTTTGCAGGATTTGCAGCTCTAGGTGAGCAGCACAGCAGCTGAGTCCCCGGGGAGCTCCAGAGCCATCCCCTGCCACCGCCCGCAGCCTCCCTCACCCTGGAACCTGTGCTGGGGACTGGCCAGAGCACACCCCAAGCATATTAATTAAATAATCCCTGACTGCAGTGACTTTGCCTCTGGGCCATCATCGCTCCTGGCCTGCCAACATAATACATTTTCCTTCCCCGGGATCACCTTTCAGCGAAGTGAAACCTGCCCGCGTGTCATGTGCGGCACAAACAATCCAAAACACACGAGCAGCCCAGGGCAACCCTGATAAACATGACATAAGATAATCCACTTGGGATATTCAGAGCATGCCACTGACCTATTGGGGAATGCAGAGCACCCAGGGGAAGCTCCAGTGGGTGCTTGTGTTGGAAAGCCATGGCTCTCATCTCAGAGACACTGCAAGCCCCAAGATCTCAGGTTTTGGGGGATAAGGAAGAGACAAGAGCAACTCCTGGGATGCAGCTTGTTCTCCAGACTGAGCAGACTGACAAGGTAACCTCTGCTGTCAGATAATTATATGACCATACCCCCAGATATGTACCTGGTCCCTTCTTTCCCAGGCTCTAGGGGAACTCCCTGAACTGTAGGATGTAAGGTTTAGCTCAGGGCACCAGGGCAGGCTGAGAAAAAGCCTCATCAGACCCCTTGTCAATACAAGGCACAAACCTGCTATCTGCAAAACAGTGAGGTGCCTTTTCATGCTCAGCCTTCTTTTGAGATGGGCTTGTTTGGCTTTTTCAAAAGAAGAAAATTTAGCACCACTGAAAGACCCTAGAAAGGTTCTGCCCTGACTGCTGAGAACAGAAATGGGCCCCACTGCTCACAGTTGGCATGGAAGCATCAGGAAACAGCAACACAAGGCTGCCCAAAACAGGTTGTGACACTGGCCCCAGAGAGGGGTCCAAGTGTCTGGACATCTGGACCGACCCTTGCCACTACAGGCAGCCATGGAAACAAAAATAACACAGACAAAGGGTAACAGCTTATGATACAACACAACACAGCATCCCCAAGAGGGGTCTGTTCTCACAGCCAGTTGATCTTGCTGTTTGTTGACCCAGATTTTACTGCAGAGACAGTGTAAGTGTCTCCCCACACCCTGGAACCAGTGGGGCCCTTCAGGTGAAACAGAGAGTTTGAAGTTCTCCAGCCCAAGGAGAGGACACACAGCCCCTGGGGCTGCAGCTTTCTCTAACCAAATGCATGGAAACATTAACATGCAAGTAGGAGCCGGGCAATGCTGAGCTGTTCTCAGAGCCCCTAATTTAATATGATGAACAGAAATTTTTCAATTAATTCAGTGCATTTTCTACACAGCAGTTTAAGACTTGTAGCATTCAGGAGGCATTGGCTGGTGTCAGTAACACTATCAGAGTCCAGGATGAGTTACAGAATATTGACACAGAAGTTTGATCCACTTCTGAGTGGAGGACCAAAATACTATGCTCCCCTAGAGACTGCATCTCCTCTAAAATCTGTCCAGACTTTGGGTCATCTGCCAATATCTTTAAAATAATCTGTTCTCCTTTAGTATGCAATAGTTGTGTTTTGTTACTCAACTACATTAGAAAAAGGGTCAAAGATGTTCTAGGTGCTGTAAGAGCCCCACAGATGAACTTTCTAAACTGCCCTTTTAGCCTTCTGTGCAAAGAGTGAAGTATTACAGTGACTATTAAATAACATCTTCATCAATATTAAAAGTGAGTTTTTTCCCCAAAAGTAAGCACTGTGTAAGAATTAGGTGAACAATAAACTGTCCTCTGTTGAAGCTACTGTTGAGAATTCTTATTTGCTAGACTTCCAATAATTAAAATCTGCCTAAATAAATTACTCCCTGCTGCCCTAAGTTAATTATGTAAAAAAGATATCATCGCTGGTGACTCTCTTGTTTTGATGATGATACTGAGTCAGACACCTAAAAGAACAATCAAACTCAATGCTAAGCAACTTATTTATGTTTGGCTTACCACTGTTATTAATAAGAACATTATTTTACTGAATGCCTGCTGAGAGCTCAGCTCCTGGATAGCGGTTGTTTTATAATTAATGTTTTCTTCCTACTGGCATGTTCTTCAAGTCTCTTTCTTCATATTCTCAGATTTTCAAAGTACAGTAATAGTATTTCATGCAACAGAAACCCTTTGTTCAAGAAGAGTTAGAGCATGAAAGCAATCAGCATCACAACAGCATTATCTTGTACTTCTGCTAATAACTACAAGTCCTTCTAGAATGCTTCTCCATCACTGGTTTCAGCATTTAAAAAACAGCATTGAAAATCCTTACCTATATTTTACAGATAAGGAAAATGAGGCATTTTTAAGTGACTTATGTAAAACCTCCTAGTGAGCTAGTGGCAGAATTAGGAGCAGAACTCAGTTCTGCATTACTGCTTTCAGGCCCCCAAAAAATCAAGGGATGAGCAGGAATGGAAGGGAACTCAAATGAGTGGAGCTACAGCCATGGCTCTGCCTTAGGAGCTGCCCGATATTCTCACAGGTTGTGATTTCCCAAGCACGGTGGGGGCTCTGGCAGGGCACTCTGAAGAGTGGAGCAGCACTTTTGTGCACTTTTGGTCCCTCACTGTGCACATCCTGTGGGCTTCACCTTTCAGACCTCCTGTTGTACAAGTGGAGAAGGGGCCCAAATGCTGCCTCATACCAACAACAGTAACACGTTCCCATTTTCATTGCTGCTGAACAGCTTGAGTTTTAAAACGAAAGCAAACGCATCCAAAAAATAGATTATTTTAAAGTATGGAGTGAAATGAGTTCTTTGTATAGCAAATTATATGGGAATTGAGACCTGGCATATCAAATGTTTAAAATGTGGAGACACTGTGAGGAAGAACATGCCCGTTTGTGAATTTGTTTATAAGTGTGTGTCAGCTGCATGATGAAACCAAAACCGTCAATGCTTAGTGAGTCAGCATCCAAACCAGCATCAGGACTGGGAGAGAGCACAGTGTTTATGGAAAACAGGGAGAGTCAAGGGGACAGGAATAAATACACGACGTGTTTAATGCAGCACCTGGGTGCGTGGAGACTTGGGAGCCCCCAGATGAGGCAAACTCAGACGCTGTGCTTTTTTAATGCAAACATTTTTAACGGCAGAAGAACCTAGGCTACAGGGGAAAAAAAAATATACAAAATTAGCCTTCAGAGCAACTTCCTGCTCAAGAACCTAATGGGAACAGTATCTGGTATTCACTTGTCCTGTCTCCGGTTTTGAATGAGTGCTTAAGTAATTGCAAGTCAGCTGTGCAGTGAGTGGAAGAGTGATGTTGCAAATGTGTACTGTGTGTTTGGGAAAAAAAATAAAATGTGGGAAAAAACCTTCACAAAATCCTCTATCACAGCAGTTTAACTTCATTTAATTCCTTGAGAGTGTACCCCCAGATGAGCACTTGTCTGCAGTGTAGGCACATGCTCACGCTTTACAGCAGAGTCCAGATTTCACCCACCATGTCTTGGATTCTAAAAAATTCAACTATGACTTCATTAAGCCTTACACTGTTTAAAAATAATTAATGTAGAAGTTTAACAGTTTGCCACATAACATACTGCAACTCAGTATGAGAGCTAGCTATCAAAGCCAACAAAGTTGCTTTACTGCACTTCTATTACAAGCTCCCATTCTGCAGTCCACCTTTTCTGTTATTCCTTTTCATTTATTTATCCAGAGAAAACCAAGCTTTTCCTGAAGAATACTTTCCTCTATATTCTCTTTAAGATATTCAGAAGATTTGCCTGCCAGGAATCCTCTTGCCATCGTTTTGTGGCAAAGACTGTTTGAACACCCTTTCCCTAATACAGGTCTGCTGTACCAAAGCAACTGGACAACAAACAGAGACTCCACTCTAATACAAGCAAATCTGAGTAAGTCATAAAACTTCTACAAGCATGTTAAGGGAGAACATCTAAGGGAATAGTAATAACTGTATCCAACTCCTGCTGAAGTCAGGCCAGTGGTGCTGCCTATCACTGCACAAGCACTGAACCTAGCACAGACCTGCCTTTGCCTAGCTCTGTCTCAGGCAATCCCAAGAGCCCTGGAAGAGACAAATGGGGGTTTTTATTTATTTTTGGTGGGCAAGAACAAAAACAGAAACCACTGGCACCAACATCCCGTCTTCTGTAAAATGCCTGGGGCTCGCTGTACAAACAAGCTTTCCATTTTCATCTTCCTAATGCTATTTTTAGAACATCTTGGCAGTGCCAGATGCCTCTTTCAAAGGCTGGACTCTCCAGAGCCGGAGTCAAGATTTATAACCATGTGCTGGCTAGCCACAGATGCTGAAGACAACGAGCCTGTGGGAAAAGCCCCCCCACTGTTAAGATGACATTGTTCTAAAAGCTGTTCAAAATAGTTACTCACAGCATCTTGAGTATTTCCACGTAGCAGCCCAGGATCCTGTCTGCCTGGGCACTCAGCTCGATGCTCATGGTGCTGCAGGTGGGGCTGACCATCAGGCAGTCGATGAGGTTGGGCTCGCTGTCATTGCCAACGCTGGCTGTCATCTTCTGGTTGGCCGTGTTGTTGCGCTCCACTTCCACGTGGATCTCGTTGGAAGTGACAATAACTGGTTTGAGACGGGATTCAGTCAAGGTGGCCTCTTGGGAGACCAGGTCAGGACTCGTGTGAAGAAGGCGGAGGGGGAGATTGGGCTTTCGGTCGCACTGCTGCTGGCAGCCATTCCGAATCTCCTTCAGGCTTGGCGAATTGTCCCGACTGAATTTTAGAAAGAAACAAATAATTTCAGTAGACAGACATACCAGCAGAGAGCAGGAAAGAGAGTGCAACACTGAGAAGCCACAATTTTTTTGCAATTTCCCACTGCATTTCACCCCAGCCCACCGGATGGCTTTCTTCTGTGTAGTCGGATTACTGAAATCAATTAAAAACATTAAAAGGCTCCAATAGGACTGTTCTGCAGCCCCTATTTTACAAAGATTTGAGCTTTTCATTACTCTAATTGACAGGCCAGTTTAGTCTAAAGGTGAACTTTCCTGTCCAAGTTGTGCAAAGCTGTAACAGAATCCATGCCCAAGTATGTATCTGGCTATAGTACATGCCCAGACATTTGTCTGCAGCCCTCGTGTCTGGAATTTGTGTTGGACACTGAGCAGCCCCTGTCCGTGCTCTACCATGAGGAAAGTCAGATAAGGCATAAACAAACAGGAAACATAGCAGAGGGGAACCCTCAGTGTCTACTGGAAACTGGCTCGTGTGTCAAGAACTGCGGCGTCTCTTTTGCGGTAAGTGAGGAATCAGATTTTCCACAATAACGGAGACAGCGTTGTGCAACCGGCTCGGGTTCAAAGCTGCAGATACACAGGGATTTACACACAACCCCTTTTTCAAGGTCTCACCCCTGCCTTTCCTCACCCCCTTGCTGAGCACCAGGGAGTGGAGGTTCAGCTTCTTTCAGGTTTCCTAAGCACACCCATCTCACGCTGATCTTGTTTAGCAGGGTTCGGGAGGGAGGAACACGTGGTCGGCTGGGAATTCACACTGACCTGTTGATAAATTCCTCGTAACAGGAATAAATGGCAGCTAAGCAGACAGCTACAAGATTTGGCAGGACCCTGGGATGTGGGCATTGTCCTGTTGGACCATGCATGCTGAAAAACAAAAAACCAAAAACCAAGATGACACCACTGCGAGGAAGATTTCTGTGTGCAAAACCAGTCAGACAGAACGAGGTGTGAGACCTGGATAGGCATCCTTGGGGGATCTTCAGAAGGGCCATAACAGAGAGGTATTTTAACCCTGTAAACCCAATGGCTCTATTTATGAACAAGGGTAAGCCAAATCATCAGTTTAAATGATGTGGTACCCCTAAAGTCCTCCCAGAATCTCACACATGAGTGGGCATTAGAGGTTGAAAGTTAATTTGAATCATTCTGCAGAGGCTTTGAGTCTAAAAGTGTAAGAAGAATGTACACACAACAAAGTCCACTTGCTTGCAGTGTGGAAGTAGGCAGAAACCCCAGTCTTATTTGAGAATTAGCATTTTTTAGAAGTGACTTTAGCAGCACTACCTAATGGATTCAATTTATTTGCTGTTTGCCAGTTCCAAAGAGCACCAGCTACTCTTAACAGCCAGTAAAGGGATAAAGCAGGGCTGGGAGAAGTAATGCACCAAAGCATGGACACAGGATTGGAAACAAACCACAAATTAAATGTAACTAACCTGTGAATAAACTTCTTCACCACCTCCATTCCAGCATTCAGCTCGTTCAAAGACAGAATGTACTCCTGAGTAAAGAGCCGCAACCGAGGGCACTTCCCAAAATCCTGTCCGAGAAGGAGAGACTTGGTGAATATGGTGAATGTACATTGAAACTGTGGCTTTTCAAAAGAAACCAGCTCAAACACAGCTGAATTCACATTGCTATTGTGTTTCAAGAGAAGAGCATCTCTCCACATTGAAGTAATGTTCTCCTCACTAATAATGACAGGGTTTCTTTAATTTAGACCCACTTGGAAAACAAAGATCTGTTTAATGAAACAAACAACTAAAACCCAAAAAATGGCACCTCTACTTAGATATGTTTTGCACTTCTCACTTAATATTTTGATTTTTAAATACGTTTTTTGTTTGTTGTTTTTGCTTCCACTCCTAATTGCAGATTTTTAGAAATAAAACTCAAAAAATAATATTATATTTCCATGTTTGGCATGGGTATCTATTCTGGTTTTAGGGAAAATCATTTTGACATGCTATCAATAAGCAATCAAGTACAAAACCAGAGATCAGTTTTTTCTCCAGGGATTTTACTCCAGCTACAACATGAATTTGACAGGTGAGCTCAAAAGTGGCTTTCTTTAAATCCTGCAGTCAGAGAGGCACCTGCTAACTGAAATCCTGCATCTCCTCACATCACCTGCTATTTTTAGATGTGAAAGGAGTAAATTCTGCTGTCTGGTGAGTGTTATTCCACAGCACATTTCCTCACATTTACACAGGTGTAACCTTATTACACAGGTGTTGCAGAGCTACAGAGCTGAATTTCCAAGTGGGGAACAAGGTCCACTGAGGACAAACAAGCACTCCCAGCTATTCCTCCAGCAGCTGTCTGTGGAAGTTGTCCTGGAAAAAATATATGGCAACTGAAATGTTAAAGAAATGCCATGGATGGTAATGAACTAGTGGTGGTCTGTAAGGGATGATGAACTCCCAGAGCACTGAAACCTTCTGTTAACTCATTTTGGTTTCAGGCACTTCTACAGCACAACCTCTATTAATACCTGGTAAGTTTTAAAGCCAGAGAAAATTACCAAAAACCTGGAAACAAGCTTAGGCTGAACACTGTCTCCTTCAAGCCCCAAGTGTCACTCTGCTGGTACTGAATGGCTGCTGGGTAATTTCACCCAGCAAAGGGACTGTGGGCAACCCCACACTTGGTACTACAATTAACATCATGAAACTTCTAACAGCTCCTTCTGGCAGGTGCAAATACACTTGATCCAAGGGCAGGAGACCACGATTTGACTAATTTCATGAACATGCAAGATAGCTTTTGCAATTGCAATTTGCTTATGAAAGTTTTCAACCCATCCAGGCGTCCCTAACTGAGGCTGGAATCAAAGTCCAAGAGCTCATAAAGAGGATGACATTGCCAACCTCTCTAAAATAAAATACTCTCTAAATTAACATAATGCCCTATCACATACAAGCACAGAACAACACACATCACCAATATTGTTTGCTCAAAAAAAAAAAAGGAAAAAAAGAAAGAAGTGCTTACATTCAAACATTTGAGCTGAGCCTACCAAGAGCTGAAACCCAAAGGTTTGGGAGGTTGCTGAGCACTCCCCAAACAACTCAGCACACAACAGCCTCCAGTCCTGCACATAACCAGTGTTATCAGCACGACAAAAACCTATCCTTGTTCTTCTGAGATGCTAAAATCATAGATAGATGAGACACTCTTTCCCCATTTTATGGTAGAAAACTGTGGAACAGAACTTTTTGGGAATTTTCAAAGGCCACACAACAAACTGGAGGCAAAGGTGGGAAAAGCCAGCTCAGTCTCCTGCCCCAAGCACTGCACAGGGCCTCCTGAGGTGATGAAGTTTAGTGTCCCCCTAAAGAGTAACTTTATTTATGTGCACACACAGAGGCACATTCTCTAAAGCACCATTCAGTACAGAAGTCCCCAGAGAGTGGTGAAGTGCCCAAATCCACTCCAATTAATACCTGACACCATAAATTCTCTGACTACACGCTGCGGTACAGACATGTTGATTTTCAATCTGCAAATGTTAAGTATGGTAAATATACCCAATTCTCTGAAGCTAACCAAATACAAGCATTACACTATGCATTTAGATTTTATTTGAGACCCCTCAAGAGCTCTGCATGCTTTAAAAAAATCAGTCTGGAATCCAAGAATAACATTTACAGAATATTTCACTGAACACTGCAGAATATTCAAAAATGTTTACATGTCTGCAGAGTGCTGGCACAGAGCCAGGAATACGACCTTTTTGCCATCTTGGGCTTTCTACCTAGTTCTGTAAACTCTGGGAGTTAAATAATAAGATTGGAAAAATAAGAAATATGAAGTTTCCTACTGGGTTCATGCTAATCACAGTATGACATCGAATGGTTTCTAAAATTATGTGTTAGCGAAAAGAAGTTGATTATGAAGTTACAGAGGTTCATCCTTAAGATCACAGCCAAATCAAGTGCCTTAAATAGTTTATTTTATTTATGTGTTATTCTTTGCCACTGCATTGTGAAGTAAGACTTCATGTAACTGAAAAACCATGGGAGGAAACTTAATATGCCACAAAAGTTGGAGAGCTGGTAAATACCCCAGACCTCTCTTAGGAAAGGAATATGGATCATACAAAAATATTTTCAGAGTTTGGGGGATAGAGATTCTGCTGTACAGGGTGGAGAGAAAGCAGGACATTTATTTCAATCATTGACAAGGAACTGGTCAGCAATGAGAAGAGAGAAAGCCTGGGTAGGAACAGCCATAAAATGACAGAGTAAATCCTGTTATGAGAAGGAAGAATAGCAGTAGAAAAGCATAAAGATATTCAGGGAACCTAGGTAAGAACTCACTGGACATAAGCCTAAAGAAAAATGGAAATTCAAAGAGCTGGTGGTGTCTTAAAGAAAATGTGTTGAGGGCCCCAGCTCAAAATCAACAAAGTCCCCATTCTGTTTTTGTTATTTATTTGATTTTAAACTGTTTTAACTGCAAGGATGGCATGCAAGGAGTAAATAAGGAGCTGAGGGCCAGGTGGGAGAGAACTGGAGCTGCATATGCTGGCAGTGCTGCCAAAAGAAACATCCCTCAAAACATGGCTTTGCTCAGATGCTTTTGAGGATCCCACTGAAAGCTTCTTAGTTCTGCACTGGTGAAGTAACACACAATTACACGCAGCATTCACAGTCTGGGGGGCCAGATTCAGACACCACAGCTCACTGCAGGCAACAGAGCAGCTGCTGATCACAACAGGCAGGGCAGTGAAACTTCTCCAGGCTGCTGGAGCTCCCGTGGCACGAGCACTCACCATGTTGTGTTTGAGAATCCTCTGGACCACCGGGGTGAACACCTCGATCACCACCATGGACCGCGGGCGCTCTCGGCAGTGCTGGAAGGAGCAACAGGTCAGGGTGTGAGCTGCAGGAATTGTGGAGGTGGGGCTCCCCTGGCTTCACCCCCACACGTGCCTCACCCCAAGATTAACAAGATCCAAGGGCTAAATTAGTCTTTCCTGGGATTAAGGTACTCGTAACACTGCTCGTTCCTATGGATGTGCTGGCATTTAGTAGAACATTCCCATAGGAGCCCACAAACTGTGCAAATTCCCCTCCCTGTTGCCTATTATTTCCCAAAACTCACTGCAATGGACCATTTTGGGGTCTTATACCCCTTTGGTCAAATTCAACAGTTTTAAAAGGAAAGGGGTTCATACAGGCAGTGTAATGCCACAAATCTCCCTTCTTTGGGATCCAGGCTAAAAATCTGTGGTGGATCTTGGAAGGTACCAACAACCCACTCTCTCAGCACAGGATAAAGAGTAATTTAGTTTGGAAAGGATCTGTGAAAGTCATCTGGTCCAAGCCCCTGCTCAAGGCAGGGTCGATTTTGAAGACAAATTCTCTTCTCATTACCCTGTCCATTTCAGTTCTGGGAAGTCCATAACCTGGTTCCCCTTTCTGCAACTATACACACCCCATCCTACACATTTACTGACAATTAGGCACCCATCTCTGATGGAGATCAAAGGCAAATAAAGCCCCAAATCAGGAATAAAAATGCCTTGAGTCTGAGGCTACAGATGACCTAAGAGAGCTTATAAAAATGCAAGTCAGAGAAGTTTCTGAACTTGACTCAGTTTCTGAAGGAAGAAGCAGCTGATGAGTAACTCTGAATGGGAATTACAGCCAGCATCCAGAATGTTTGACAAATCCATACCCAGTCATCTCTAAGCAAATTTAAGCAGACTTGAAACTGAAACCCAATCAGGCCTCGAGGAAAAGTAGTATTTTAAATCCACAAGGTCTGCAATCCAAAGAACTCAGAAATTTATGGATAAAGGATACAAAATGCAGCACAAGCATGGATTTACCAGGAAAGAGGATGGGTCCTTATGATCTTCCCACTGCCATTACCCAATGACAAAATACCATAAGGGCTGAGTTACACACATCTGAACACAGTGGCTCCAGTGATTTCTGCATTAGTTGAACAGCACATGCAGTAGGACACCTCTTGTACCCAGACTGAGGTGTGGGAGTCTCAAAATTTCAACTCTCACACAGTATCAGGACAAAACAGTCTGATATCCTAAGCATATGATTGTATTTATCATAATGGTGGTGTTCACTATTCCAGTATCACTGCTTGCTGACCAAAAATGAACTCAATCTGGGCAGGAGGTAAGGAGTTAAAGAAAAAAAACAACCTCCTGTTTAAAGAACTTCATTCATATACAACTCTGAGATTTCAGAAAGCAAAGCTGTTCTGATACCTTGCAGAAGAATTCACAGAGGTCAGGAGGAGGATGGTTGTTTTCCAGCAAAGGTGCAATTGCCTTTAAAATAAGAAAGGGAGAAAAAAGAGATAAATTCAATTACAAGACTGCAACTGGAGTAACTATATTGCAGGGAAGTATTTTTCTTGGGGGGATAAAAGGTCACTTTTAGAAAAGGAGAAAAGCATCAATAGAGAAATTAGAGGTGGGCTGTATGTTTATTTTACAGGTAAGCTCAAGCACACCTCTGCCATGAATCCTCAGGAAAACTCTGCTTTTAACCACATCAGTGTAAATAAGTAAAACAGGCAAAGGAGTGCAATGTTTGTGATTATTTCAGTGGAAACAGGAGCAGACCAATTGCTTTAGGATGTAATAAAGTGAGGATGAATCTGGCTCACTGTTTCAGTTAGAACATCTCCCTAAAAGAAAAAAGTGAACAAAACCACACACACATATCCTTTGTGGAGGAGTTCAAGTTCTTTTTTGTGAGAAAGAGCTCAATAAAAGCAACCTAGCACTGTTCTTACCTGGGAGAACCCTATTTATCAAAATCAAGCATCTAACTTTGTAAAAGCTGAGATCAACCATTCCTTTGTTGCTACACAGACCAATGTGCTTATGCTGGGTAAACACATTAGAGGTCATACCTGCCACTGAGGGGGTAATGAACTTATGCTGTTGTTACCTCCTTTGTAAATGAGAAAATGGTACCAGAATAATGTATTCTTTGTGCTGGTGCCTTCAGGCTTTTCTACTCTTCAGTTAAAGGGATTCCCAGTACCCATTTCAACGTAAGACACTAAACACAGCAGCCAGGACATTTTGTATTAAGCAGCTGAACACCAGATATTTTATCTGGATGGCACCTGGGGTTTTACTGAGGCAGCCTGCTTTGGTTTTTGCTCTCCCTCTCCCTCAGCCCTGTGAGCCTGCTTGCAGTGGCTGTGTTTCACAGTCACACACAAACAGGTCAAGATTTGTGTGAATTTTAACCACAAACCCCAAGCACATCTGCAAAGCTCTGTTTGGTTACATGTAAGAACTATGAAGTTCCTACTCATTCTCATCTGCAACTGTTCACTCCTCCTCTGGTGGTGGCCCAGCCACAGGGGACTGATGGAGAACACAACCCCATCCAGTGAGACCAGAACATCCTTGCTGCCCACCCAACACCTGAGCTCAAGATCTTTCCTGAACCCATCTCTGGGACTGTCTGCTACAGGATAACAACAACAGAGACAGTCAAGCAGGCCATGGCTCTGCCTCTGTGGTCAGTGTGGAGGAGTGACAGCCTGGAAGGACCTTTTCCTGCGCTTTCCTTGCCAGTGCCATGGTCAGAAGCAGACACGTGCTGTCCCACGTTGCCCAGCCATGGCAACACGTGCTTCCCCATCCTGAGCAGGAAGGGATTGGTTGGGATATTGATCTGCCCCAGCAGATCCAGAGAAGGAAAGCTGGTCCCATCTGCATGGCCAAGCACTGTGTACTTTCCACATGCTACATAAACACACAGTATTAGCAACACTTTCCAGGAATAGCCCAGGTTATCTGGGTAATGGCAGTGAATGCCCAGGAGCTGCCAGCTCCTTAATGACTTGGGCACAACCCACACAAGGGCAGGACCTGAACTGAAGAAGTCATCACCCAAAAGAACAGGCTGAAAGGACCTTTGGAGACCACCTGCTCACAGCTCATAGCAGGGCCACCTCACTTCTTTTACTAATAAAACCCTCCCCCAAAAACAAGCAGTTGTAACTGGGGGCCTGAACTACCCCTGGCACTAGAGTTAAATGAAAGCTATAGCAAAGAAAAGTAATTGCTACTTCAGAAACTTATCTCAATGGCTGATTCCAGCTAAAAGGGTATCTTAAGCAACAGTTAAACACAATTAACACCTACTGGCAGCTACCTGCCACCTTGTCATTTTGCAGAAAGAGTCACAGAGATGTAATACAATCAGGTGGTGGTGAGGCTCTAGATAAGATTACTGGGAAAATCTCCTGGAAATCGCCAGAGAATGAAATTAAATCACAGTGATGGGGAGCCAAGTTCCACCTCTCTGATAAACTGTTGAGATTTTATACTTTGTTTCACAAGCAACAGAGCTGCCATTTATTCACTTATTTCTAGGTCTAAATACGTGCGACCTACAAAAAAGAAAAAAGTTCAGGAGAGTATTTTTACAAATAAGTTAAACTGGAGTGACACACACATATCCACCCTTAGAACAGCAATCCCTTGCTCATATACCCTCAGCAATGGAGACATTCTGCCCCTCAGGAAACTACTCAGCCTGAGGGTTTTATAGGGCACATCTGGAAATGATGGGGTTTGACTATTTGAAGTACATATATAGATACAGATATTGCTGTGTAGCCTCCTAAGGAGGCCATTTGGAGAGACTATTAACACTCAACATGCTGTGCTCTCTCACCCAGGCTGACAAGAAAGCTTTATTGCAATTCCTCTATGAAACAAGGAAAGACAAATGACAAAGCCACACAAAAAAACAGACAAATGGTTTTGATTCCTGCCTAAGCTCAGCAGCATTGGTGGAAAGGCTTTCACATTTGCCCTAGTTCACTAGGGCAGAGACAGGCATTAACAGAACTGTTATCAAACAATATGGATTTGTCCTCAACTTTTGACAGAAAGATACTCACCACAATAATGCTCTCATGGTCTTGAGTGGTTAAGTTGTTGTTCTGAAAGAGTTGAATAGAAGAAAGATGAGTGAGCAAAGAGCACTCTTGAGTTGGTACATCAGCACACACAGTCCTCAGCTACCACTAGACACAAGCAGAAAGGCTCAAGACTCAATTGCTTATTTTCTGAGCAAAAACCATGGCATTAAAATCATTCTCCTAAAGAAGGTGGTGCAGTGCCTGCTGTGAGGAGGCTCCTTCAGCTAAGCACACAAACGTCAGGATGCCAGAGGAGGTCTCAATCAGTTGGAAAAGTGAAGCTAGAAGTACATTTCTTTAAAATGTTTTCTTAGGGCAAGTTGTATGTTTCTACCAAAATTATTTAAAGGATTCTTGTGGTGTTGGATATCATTTGTAGCCAGTTTTCCTGAAATTCTTTCTTTATATGTGGTACCAGGAAAAAACAATAAATTTACTGGAAGTCTCCTATGCTACCACCTATGGAGAAGAGTTTTTCAGCAGCATGATCCATTCAGAGGTTAAAAAGTTGTGAGTTGCTAAGATTTTTGACTACTGCAGGAAAAAACAATAGTGGATTTTTTTGCTTATATGAAATCCTTCCACTATCATATCAGAACTAAGACATGAAAAGTCTGCTTGGCATTACATTTCCTGTCCATGAAAAGTTAAATATTTGAAACAGATGTTATAGGAGGAGGATAGATAACTCTGAAGAAAAATATTTTTATTTACCAGAATTAGTAAAAATAAAATAGCTACACAATAAATTTATTGATGTTTATATATATATTGGTACAAAAATTATTGGTCATGGAAGCAAAGCAAATGGAACAGAAGTCAAAGAGAGTTTTACCACTGACTTAAGACGTGAGTTAGACCTCATAATAAATTTATTGTAGATAATTAAAAAAACCCAAAGAAACAAAAAACCCAACCAACAAAACCAAATCAACAAACTCAAGATAAATGGGGCATGTTTTGTTTCTAGAAATCTACATAACATGGGTCAAATCTTCCTTCTCCCCAGCAAGTGCAAACTCCACTCAAGTCAGAAGTCACGAGCAGACTCACATGCAGGATTTTGACAGCCCAGGTTAAAATAAAACCCATCCCCAAAATTTTAACTGTTTGTCTCTCATCTGAGAGCCACAGGAGCCCTGCTGGGGCCACACCTCTGAGAGCAGCTTGGACACAATCTCCAGGGGTGCCTGGTGGATGGAGTCGTCCTGCAGCGGGGACGTCAGCGCCATGTCCACCAGCGTCCGGATCTCCTTCAGCACCACCTCCCAGCGGCTGGGGTTACTCAGCACCTTCTTGTACTTGTAAATCTTCTTCTGCAAGACACAAGAAAGGGCCAGGCTGACACCACCAGAAACCCCTTGAACAGAGCTGTGCTTCCTACTGCCCAAGTGGGCTGCTTTGTATTTCGAGGTTTTGCCTTTTCTGGTGGCTGAAAAGCTGTACTTAAAACATTTAAATGGACAACAAAACCTTTTATGTTTAAACCAATTTCTTCTGTGGAAGCAATGAGAAATCATGATTCTTTTCATTTTAAAATGAGTTTTTTAACTCCAGAGCATCCTTCTTTTCATCATCTCTTCTTGCAAACACCTTCTTCCTCAGGCTAACAACAGATACCTGCTATTGAACTGTTTCTAAAGCTTAAGTTCTTTTTAAAACACTCATTAAACAAGGGGGAGAGAGAGGTCATCAAAACACCACTCTTACAGATCTTTTATTCTGAATTCACATTTGGAATTCATTTAAATCAATTTTACCAAAGCAAAAAAATCTCATAGACCAAGAGGCTTTTTTCCTCTCTTGAAGGACCCTGAAAAGTCACCCTCCAGCTGTAACAGAAGCCAACTTGTAAAGTGGCCAAATCCTCCACACAACAACATTTCCACTCTCAAGAACAACATTCCTGACTGCCTAACCCCATCTGCCCCGGTCCCCTGCACGCCCCTGGCCATGTCCAAGCTATTTCACCAACTGCCCCATCCACAGACCAGCTGGGCAAGCAGAGGACAACTTTTACTCCTCAGCTGCCATGTGACCATCAACTACTGGAACAGAGACTGCTTTATATTCTAAAAAGCAATCTTTAGAGAAAACCCACCCACTCAAATTCACAGAGGTGGCTTGATGGCACTCTACAGGTTCAAGGAAATGATGCTGAGTGTTCAAATACCACTTCTAAAAACAACATGAAGGGCACAGGAGAGCCAGGAGAGTGTGGAGGCAGTGCCAGAGGCAGGGAAGGGGCTTTGCACTGAGGGACAGCTCCTGCTAGGACCCCACTTTATGTTTAGTTCATGTGCCCTTCTACTCCCCTCTCTGCACAAGCCTGGACCCCTCTCTGCAAAAAGGGATGTTGAGAAGCCTGGACAGGTTAATTTAACCTAACCTAATGCTCAGGTTAATTTAACAGCACTGACTGGGCACTTCTCTGTTTACATGAAAACACCGAGGTTTTGCACTAAAAACAGATCTCACATTCCTCAGCAGCATTTCCACGAAAAAATCACAAAAGCTGCCCATTTTGTGCAGCTTGCAGATTCAGCTGCACATCTGGGGCCATGCAGCAGTGTACTAAAGGCAGGGGACTTTGCAAAGGACCTGTGTGCTCTGCTCTGCTCCGCTTTGTTCCGGAGCTTTGCGGCTCCCGGCATTTCCCCCGCGCTCGCCCAGGGCAGCCCAGCAGGAACCATCTGACCAGCCTGGCTCTCTGCTTATCAGCCACTTCCTTCCCACCCTGGAGCAGATCTACTGCTCTACAGCCAACAGTCACCTCTGCACCCCATCCGAACCAGGAGAGAACAGAACAATGCAGAAAAATACAGATTTCAAAGGCACTGGGTTTGTCAGCGTTGTTAGAGGGGGGAGAGGAGGGTGGCACTGGGCTGACATGTAAAGGCTGATAAAGCAATCCAATTATCTTTTTAATTAAATTCATGCCAAGTACAAAAGCGCACTGGCAGTGTAGTTCACACTTTCAGTGCATTTTAAGCCACTGAAAAGCTGAAGGAACATAAAAACATGCTGCAGACATTATCAAATGTGTCTGGGGTTTCAGAATTGCACAAAAATCTTTCTACTTCTGAGCTCCTTGGGACAGAGAGAATCCAACAGTGATTTTAAGATATCAGCACTACTTCCACATCACAGATTTCTTGGACTCTTTAGGAAACTTCAATAATAGAATTTAATTTCTCTTATTCATGTAGTGCCTTTATTTAAGGTCTTTTTGTTAGACCCACTCCAGCACTAAATCTAAGACAGCCCGACAGTTTTTTAACTGGAAACAACTCCTTTCTGACTAATTGAGGACACTAATACAAGCTGGCTCAACAGATACAATTTCCAATGCTAAAACTTATTCCTTGGCCCTATAGTGCAAAGAAGTCAAATTCAAAGCAGAATTGGAATCTGACAAAATGCGGGGACAGGGAGAGAAGGAGAGTTAGTCCACCGGGTTACTGCATCCCTGCCCCTCTGGGCTGCCCTTTTTTGGGTGAGTTACAACTCATTTCTGGAGCAGCTCCTTCAGCCTAAGGGGCAGCTGCTGAAGGAAACTCTTGCCCAACAGGACGCTGCTCAGACAACTCCACCACAAATATCCTTCTTCCACTGTCAAATCCACTCTTGCTTGGGGTGAGGGAGGAGCAAGGGAGTTTTTCTTTCCCTTTTAGAGATGTGTATTAAAAGTCAGAGTTCTGACGATGCTGACGTACACAGGAGGGAAAACAGCAGGGCTTTACTCGCTGCCATGCAGGGGGAGACCTACCAGAGCTGCTGCCAGGGCAGGCAGACAGGGACTCAAAGGGAGCATCAGGGCCAGCCACCTCTGCAGACACACCGAGCCTGCTGCAAGCACAGACTCCAAACTTATCAGTGTGTGCTCCACGTTCCCAGCACAAAGGACTGAGTGGCGCTGGCAGCCTGAGCTGCAGCCTGCGAGCGACACTACAGGAGTCTTGAATGATGGTGGGAAAGCAGCAGAAAATAAATAAATAAATAGAGGAGCCATCCCCAAGAGAGTTGAACTCTGCTGTCCTGAACCTTTGGCCATGGTTACGCTGCTGTTTTTCTCAGCAGAACGCTTTTCACTGTTGAGCGCCTTGCTGAAAGCCTCAATTAAAGCCTGAAACCTATCAGTGGGTTACAGGAGCAATTTGCTGTGTCTCAGCAAGCACTTAGGCAACACTGAGCCATCTGCTCCACTCTACCTGCACCGGCTCCAGAGCAGGGAGCAACAATCACTCAGGAACTGAAAAACAAAGCTGCCTGGTAAAGACCCACATGGAGAACAGGAATGGCAGTCCAGGGGGTCGCTCCCCCTGGATGGAGGTGCAAAAGATGCCTTCAGTTACTGAAAAAGAATCACACAAATTTATCATTAATAGCCTGAACAAGAAAAATACCAGGGTAGGAATCCAGTTTCTAGGGGGATTTCACTAAAAGCAACAACTCCTGTGAAAATTTATGTGAGTGAAAATAGGATATGCCAACTTGGAATTTGACCCTCCTGGTTACTGACCAGCCAGAACCACACAGCCAATGTCATTCCAAAATCTAGCCATGCTGACTTTAAATGCAAAACCACTGAATTTAATAAGTACCCAGAAGAAGCAGAATGAGGAGAATAAGTGACACTGACAGGGCATCCTTCATTCTCAAATCACTCTAATTAATTAAGTCTTGCAGAAATTCAAAGACCTAAATCTCAATCCTCTTTACAGGAGGAAATAATTGAAGTCCACATATGAAAAATTACTTTTCTAGAGTTATTAAGCTAGGAAATGTGACAAAAATCTATAAGCAGTGGGTTTTACCATCAGTGCTCAGAAGCCTTTGAACACTGCTGTGAACAGAAAGTTCAAGAGGGCCTAGAAACTTTCAGCTTTTTTAAAGTAATATCTTCATATGTTTTTCTATCCTATAATGGCTTCATCTTGTAGCCCTTGCTCATAGACCACTTTCTTGGACAAGAATGATAATGCTGATGTAGTCAACAGCTAAGAAAAATGGACTCTAATGCACAAAATCAGTCAGCATGGAACATTTGCCTTGTTCAGCCCTAGCAAGACCTTTCATGTTAGGAACATCTTAAAGCAGCCAGCACACCTGATCCAAAAAGGGAAAAACTAAGTTAGCCTTTCTGATGACAAAATTTCATCCCTCCTTTGCCACTGCCGGCCAGGGAACGTTCTGTACTCTGAGCAACCTGTCTTCCCATCAGCAAATCCTATCTTCATTACATAAAGAGAATTAATGGCCATCCCTAACTCCGAAGAGCCTGCTAAATTGTAACTCTCTTCCCCCTTTACCACACACAGCCTGCAATGGATCCTCGTTTCTTTAGCAGGGAGGCCACAGCTCCTGCAGGGAACGGCACAGGCTGGAACTCCCCTGGGAGAGGCTGGGGAGCTCCGGCAGGGAACGGGAGAGGCTGGGG
>VZRX01016376.1:3242-19064 GCA_013398075.1 Notiomystis cincta
TTTAGGAAAACTCACAGAAACTTCCCATCTTTTTAGAAGAACTCATAGAATTTTCCCTTCTTTTAAGGAAAATCAGCTTAAAATCAAAATCCCTTCTTTTTAGTAAAGCTCCCAGAAACTTCCTTTTTTTTGGGAAAACCTATAGAAACTTCCCTTCTTTTAAGGAAAAAAATCACAGAAACTTCCTTTCCTTTAAGGAAAAATCATGGAAACTTCCTTTCCTTTTAGGAAAACTGCCTTAAAATCAAAATCAATCCGTGCTTCCAGTTAAAAAAAAAAGGGAAATAAATTCATATTTAGTTTGAGCCGTTTTCAGGATTTCTAACACAAAACCCATTATTCTGCATGGAATATCCCAGATTGAAGGTGGGAAGGGAAATTGGGAGTTTTCCTAGGATAGGAGGCAAACCCATTTTCCTGCATGGAATATCCCAGATTGAGGACAGGAAGGGAAATCAGGATTTTAAGGAATAAGTGGGGTGCTGGAGTGGGATAACCGGGAAGTGTTGCCCTCTTTGAGCATCCTCAACCCAAATAAATCCCCAAACCAGACTCAAACATTCCAGATGAGGAAACCCCGGGATGAATCCTTCACCCAGCGATTTCCAGGGGTCCGGGATCCGAGCGCCGGGCAGGAAGTTGTTAACATTTGGGAATGAGGAGGTACCTGCTCCCCCTCGCACAAAACCCCTCGGTCAAAGCTCGTTTGCATTCATTAGGAGCCGGGGGTGATTAGCAGGGCCCTCCCCTGCCCCGCTCGGCCGCCCCGCCCTCACCTGCCCGTGAAAGGTCCCTCTCTCCCGCCGGAGCTCCAGGGATCGAGGCCGATCGGGTGACAGCGCAAAGAATTCGCTCTGAAAGAAGATTCATCCCCAGGGTCCCGCGCAGAGGCCTCGCAAGAGGCGGCTCCGCGCGGATTTGGGAGGCTCCGCTCCACCGGGATGTGTCCGGGTTCTCCCAGTTCCTGCTGCTGCCCATGGAGCGGGAGACGGGGATGATTGCCAGGATGATCCGGAATTTCATTGCCCCCATTGTGTCCTTCCTGCCTTGGTGTGGGAGATGGGGCGTTCATGGTGGCGTGAGTTGAGCGTCCGCTTCCTGAGGCCATTCCCATTTCCTGAGGCCATTCCCGTCTTCCCAAGGCCATTCCTGTCTCCCTGAGGCCATCCTGATCTCCTTGAGGGCATTCCCATCTTCCTGAGAGCATTCCCGTCTCCCTGAGGCCATTCCCATCTTCCTGAGGCCATTCCTGTCTCCCGAAGGGCATCCTGATCTGCCTGAGACCATTCCAATCTCCCCGAGGCCATTCCCATCTCCTTGAGGGCATCCTGACTTGCCTGAGACCATTCCCATCTCCCTGAGTCCATTCCCGTCTCCCTGAGGGTCTCCAGGAGGGCCAAGATGCTTTCCCAGAGAGGTTTCCCAATCCTCTCCCTCCAAGGGTCTCCCCAGCAAATCCTCCTTGGACTTTGGGAGAAACTCTACACCCTGAATGCGAGATCAGTGTCCCAAAACCTCCTCCAGAGGATCTCAGCTGGACACAGCCATGGATGGATGTGGATGAGGAAAATCCCAATGAGGAATCACGGGCAGACCCCCAGGGCGACCTGCTGGGCATCCCATGGGCTCCCTCCCATTCCAGAGGGCATCCATTAGA
Source organism: Notiomystis cincta (assembly GCA_013398075.1). Lineage (NCBI taxonomy): Eukaryota > Metazoa > Chordata > Aves > Passeriformes > Notiomystidae > Notiomystis > Notiomystis cincta. Next base: position 4,900 of record VZRX01016376.1, read on the forward strand.
TGCCGAGAGATCTGCTCCGACAGACATTGGAATTTTTGGAGCTGCTGGTGGCTTCTGGAGGGATTTGGAGCTCAAACCTGAGGTTTCCAGTCATTCCATAAATATTTGAGTGCCAGCACTTGGCTCCCAGGAGCATCCAACACATCTGTGCTGCAGGAATGTTCCCTGGGAGGGAGAGGAGAGCTCTGCCTTGGGAAACCTCGCTGGGAGAGTGTCCCCAAGAACACTGGGAGCTCCTGGAGACACACGCCCAAGGGAGACAGGGAATGCCCACGGGAGCAGAGGCTCTTTGGATGCTCAACTCCAGCCAACAGAGACCCTCCACCTCTCCTGGGTGTAAATCCCACACCTGGGTTTGGATCCTGATCCTGCATTTCTGCATCCCAGTGTTGGTGTGGATCCATGGATACTCATCCTGGGATCAGGGATGGCAATTGCCACCGGTGCTCCCTGCTTAGGCTCAGGGCTGAGATACTCACAAAGCACAGCTGCCCAGGGACGAGGGATTTATAACCTGGTCCTGATCCCAAATTTCCAGATCCCAACGTGGGAGTGGGATCGAGGATGGACCCTTGGATGCTCATCCTGGGATCAGGGATGGGAATTGCCACCAGTGTTCCCTGCTCGGGCTCAGGGCTGGGATACTCACAGAGCCCAGAGATGACGGGCTGGCTCTTCCAGGGATGGATCCCAATGCTCCGAGCTGCCGTAAAATCCGCGGGATGTCCCTGTCCCGCTCCATTGTCCACCTCTGGCACGAGACGGTTCTCATTAAGACCCACAATTGATCTCCTGGCTTTGAAGGAAACAAGAAAGGAGGAACAAATCCAACGGGATCCTCCTTCCTTCGGCCCAGGGGAACAAATCTGGGTTTAATTTCTTCTCCTTTTGTCATTCCAGTCGGGATTTCACTTTAACGATGCTGCCTTCCCCATCCCTCTCCTTCAGCTCCTCGAGAAACAGGGAAGTGTCCCCTCTGCTTTCCATGTTCCCTCTCTTTGTTCTCCACGGTTGATTTATGAAAGGATTTCTCCCTCCCCAAATCCTTCATTTTGGGAGTCAAGGACCCCCAAAATCGGCGGTTCCCACCCTGGAGTTCAGAAGAGCCACGCTGGGGCTCGCTCAGATCTTCCCAACCGGCTCTAAATATTCCAGCTCCACTGGGAAGATGCCGGAGGGCCACACCTTTGGAGCCACCCTTTGGAAAGGAGCTGCAGATGCTCCCGGATGGTTTTGATTCCCAGTTCTTCCTGGAGAAAACCCACTCCAGCTCCCAGGATAATCCACACTCAAACAGGTAGGAAGAGGGATCCATTGGGATTGATTTCTCCAGGAGATTAAATCCTGGATAGAAGCCCCATGGAAAACCTGGGAGAGATGACAAAAGTCCCCTCCTTTCCCTGACCTCACCGGCACAAATCCCAGTGGTGCCCGTGGAGAAGCTGCTCCAAGGAAACGTGATGATACCTGGAAAAAAAAGCAAGGATTTAGGGATTAAGGTGGGAAAAGGCATGGAGCATAATGGTCCTTTAATCGGCAAACCAGACCAAACTCAAGGTCTTTTAAGCAGAAAATGTTTTTTTTTTTATTTTTTCACTTGGCACAGGCATCAAAAAGTTATTAAAAGGGCCTGGTTAAATATCTCATTAATGAAGATGAACGAGGCCCCAGATTTGTTTTTAAACACTTCAAAGCCGTTTTTTCCTGACCTCCCAAAGTGTGAGTGTGGAGGGGGATCTCACTGCCTTCAAATGTTCCTTTTTTCTGGAATTTTAAAGCAGCTTTAACCGATTTCAGCGCTGGAGCTGCTGCTGCTGCTCACCCTGGGAGGGAGAGCTCGGGCTGGGACAAGAGGAAAATCCGTTTGGAGATGCAGGAACACTCCAGGGATCTGGGGGGCTGCTCTGCACATCCCAACGCTCCATCCCATGGGAGATGGTTATGGCCGGGATTGGGCCGACTCCTTCCTGCTGGGAGCACTTGGGAGAGGCTGGGAAGGAGCAGCTTCAGGGGATGAGGGATCTCAGCCCCCGAAAATCCCACCTGCTCCTGCCCCACGTGGAAACCGGGAAGGAGGCAGGTTATCCCACCATTCCATGGGCCAGGCATTCCAGGGACAATCTTGCCACAGAATCATGGAATGGCTTGGNTTGGTTTGGTTTGGAAAATACCTTAAATCCCATCCCATTCCACCCCATCCATGGGCAGGGACACCTCCTACTGTTCCAGACCGCACCAAACCCCAATGTCCAGCCTGGCCTTGAACACTCCCAGGGATCCAGGGACAGCCACAGCAAATCTGGGAATTCCAGCCCAGCCCCTCCCCACCCTCCCAGGGAAGAATTCCTTCCCAAATCCAGTCTAAATCTCCCTTATTCCAGATTAAAACCAGGTCCCGGGACCAGGTCTAACGAGGTGAGCTCTGAGCTCTCATTATCAGGGTCACACCCTCAGGCTGCCCCACAACTCCCCAACCCCAAACCAAAAGAATCCCGAGCCCTAAATACCAGAATCTCCAGCCCAAATAAAAAACCATCCCAGAATCCTGAGCCCCAAGATACAAATTACCCCAGCTCCCGCCGAGGCCAGGAAGGGGAGGAGCCGGGTCTCAGATGTGTTTTTGATACACAGCCCCAGAGAAGCTCCACGGTGCCTCGTTTGAAGAAGGATGGCGTTAAAATCACCCTGCCCATTACCCGACACTAATGGGGCTCAGTGCATTATTCCTATCAAAGTGCAATTTGCATTTACAAAGGGATCCCGGGAAGTGATGGATGGGGAAGGAATGGAGAAAGCCTTGTAGGGCCGAGCGTGCTCACGGCCCAGGAACTTCCCCGGCACCCGGCACTTTCCCCTGCACCTTCCCCTCCACCCCAGCCCGTGACGGCGCTGAAATGAACATTCCGGCCCTCGCCTTTCACCCCGCAGCCCATCAATAAAAGCTGGAAGAGCTGGAGGAGTGGGAATACTCATTTATCTTCATTAGGACTCTGGCCAGCTCCTCTGATCACCACGTCGGCGTCGCCGGGGAGAGAAAAAGCTACTGTTTCTTTTTCCCTGGATTCCCGGCCCACACACCCGAGGATCCCACTCAGCACCTGCCCTGGGCGGAGGGAGAAACGGGATTTTGGGGGGATTTCCCTTCCCTCTGCTCCTTCACGGAAGCAGAGCTCCAGGAGAGCAGCGGGGAGAGAGGAGGGAAAGGCAAATGAGCACCAGGAGATCCCATCGGGGAGGGAGATCAAAGAGGAGGAGCCCTGTCAGACAGGCAGAAGGTGGAATGGGAGACTTGGGAATGATCCTGTGCACGGCCAGGAGTTGGACTTGGTGATCCGTGGGGTCCCGTCCCGCCCAGCACATTCCATGATTCCGTGATCTGCAGCCCAGGAGTTGGACTCAGTGATCCATGGGGTCCCTTCCCGCCCAGCACATTCCATGATTCCATGATCTGTGGCCTGAGGATCTTAAAGGGATAAAAACCCGCTCTGGCCCCAGAGCTCTGCCCCCATCCCAAATCCCCATGTTCCCAACTCCCATTGCCCCGTTAGAGGTCCCATTTTGGATAGGGGGGATAATTTTGGGAAAGGCACTGCAGCCTCCCTGCCCTTCCCGAGGTTTCCTCCCATGGACACAGGGAAAGACCCCTCGGATCCCCTCCAAAGCCCCCCAAAAACATTGCTGGGATGCTGAGGGGCAGATCCAGCTGTCCTCAGGGGTGTCACGCGTCCTCCTTGGACACTGTCCCACCTCTTGCCATGAAAGGTATTCCTGGAGTCATGGAATGACCAGAGACCTCAGGACTGGCTTCCAAATTCCTTCTGAAATCCACCAGCAACTCCTGGAAAATTCTCCCAGTGTCCATCAGAGGAGTTCTCTTGGCATCTGAGTGATGTCACCTGGAATGGGATGACACCTTTGAGGAATCCCAGTGGAAAAGTGACATCAGGACCCCGCTGCTGCCAGGCGTCCCTCCCACCAGTGGGGATCCATAAACAAGGATCTGGCAGCTGCTCCAGGATGGCTCTTCGGGATTCTCCGGGACTCTCGGAGTGGAGGAATCTCCTCCCAAGACTGAGGGCTCAGAGGGGCAGGATCTGTCCTCCCATGGAAGCAGCCGTGCCTTGGGATGGGATGGATCTCCTGGAAGTGCCTCGAGGCCTGGCACAGCCCAATTCCACAGCAATGGAAAAGATAAGGAGGGATGAACTTGGTTGATCCACTCTGGGCTGGGAAAAGAGAGTGGAAAAATCCCTGGCTGAGCCAGGACATTCACAGGGAAGACACCAAGATTCCCAAAGGTTTCTCCTGGGTGGACACAGACCTGTCCAGGCTTCCTCAGTCACCTCGCCCTGACTTGGCCACGGAAATCCCACAGCTGAATTCCAGGTGGGAGGATCAATCCTACCCCTCCAGCTCTGGGAAGATTCCAGGGATCTACACCTGAATCCCTCACCCACAATCAGAGGAGGAAGCAGGATTTGGGGTCCGCAGAGCTTCCCAAGAATGAGGGAATTTGGTGTCATTTCTTCTCATCTCTTTTGGGATCATTTTTCTTCAGTGTTTTTCCCCCTTGATTTCATTTGGGAATCCTCAGCCCCACTCCAGGCTCCGGCCCCAGCCGAGGTGACAAAAGTGTGGAGCCAGGGGTGACCCCTTAGCCCTGTGCCCAGCAGCAAATCCCCCCTGGAGAGAAGCAAACGAATCCCTCAGGGAATTCTGGCACTAAAAATGATGGATTGGGATCAGCGCTGCTCTCCCAGCGTTTTACAGGCTGCTCCCACAGGAGTTATTGCCTGGATTTTCCTTGGTTTATGGGATTAACAACCACATCAGCTCTGCCCTTCCCACCCCTCCTCGTGCCTGGCAAGGACCCTTTTTTTGTCTAATTACCCAAGCGACGTCGTTAAGTCTCACTCAGCCAGATTTGGGCTCTGCTCTGGGCTCACGGAACCCCCAGGCCAGAAAATGTCCAAATCACAGCAAAAAAATCCTTTTGGGGACCTGAGAAATGGGAGAGAACAAACAAAAACCCTCATTTTCCTCCCACCTGCCCTTGTTATGGGAGCTTCAGAAGGTGCTGCAGAACACAGGAGGACTTTTCACGGCCTGGAGTTGGGTCTGGTAGTTTAGGTTGGATTTCAGGGAAAGGTTCCTCATCCAGAGGGTGGTGGGGCACTGGAACAGCTCCTCAGGGAATGATCCCAGCCCCGAGGCTGCCAGAGCTCCAGGAGGGTTTGGACAGCGCTCCCAGGGATGCCCAGGGTGGGATTGTTGGGTCTGTGCAGGGCCAGGGGTTGGATGGATGATCCCTGTGGATCCTTTCCAACTTGGGACATTCCGCAGTTCTGGGATTCATGGAGAAGAGTTTTGTGCCTGTGCAGGACACAGGGAAGGAGGGATGGATGATGGATGGGATCCAAGGCTGGACAGAGCTTCCTCCCACCCTGGATTCTGGGATTCCGGTGGAATCACAGAACCAGTGAGGTGGAAACACCTGCAGGTCATGGAGCCCCACCATGGACCCAGCTCTGCCAAGGCCACCACGTCCCCCTGGAGGCCTCACTCCCGCTCCCTCCCAGCTCTCTCCATGAGTTTGCTCCTTCCCTTTCCCTGTTTGCCCATGGAGGAGCCTGTTTGAACAAGGAATTTGCTTTGCTGACCACACAAAGAGCTGAGAGCAGCTCCCTGACCACGAGTGACCTTCAGCCCCAGGCCGTGGGGGCCACCCCAGCAGTGTCCTCACGCCTGGGGGTCAGCTCTGCCCCCAAGGAACCAGGACAGGACAAGGGGACGTTGTCTTAATTGTCCTGGGGAGGGTCAGGCTGGACACCAGCAGGAATTTCTCCATGGAAAGGGTGGTCAGGCCTTGGAAGCGCCCAGGGAGGTTTGGAATGCCCACCCCTGGAGGTGTCCAAGGAATTCCTGAAGGTGGTGTGGATGACAAGGTGGGGATCGGGCACAGGATGGACTTGGTGATCCCAGAGGGCTTTTCCAACCCCAGCAATGCCAGGGTTGTCCATGGCTGTAAGAACTCAGCACCCCTGGTGCTGAATTCCATCTTCCTGGAACAGCAGCTGGAGGCCAGGTGGGCTCCCAGGTCACTCAGGTGTCCGAACTGCACCTCCACGTTTAGGTGGGGAAATGTGGGAGATGAGTCCTGGCCGGTTCCAGGGAAATGTGGGAGCTGAATCCTGGCTGGTTCCAGGGAAACGTGGGAGTTGAATCCTGGCTGGTTCCGGGGAAATCTGGGAGCTGAATCCTGGCCAGTTCCAGCTGGAACCCCGTTCCTGGGGACAGGAGGACCCTCGTTTGTGTCCCTGAGAAGAGAGTGGAGGGGCCTCACAGCCAACCTCAGTCAGGGAGCCTCAGGCTTCATGAGAGGTGCAGTTCCTGACTTCAGGAAGGAAAAATTCCTGCTGGGAGAGACCCTAGGGAAGAGGTGGGAATGAGAGCTGCTCCAAGAACTGTTTCCAGCTGCAGGGTTTTTGGGAAGAGCTGGGTTTGGTCCAACAAGACAGAAACCCCTGAAAGAGACATTGAAACCCACTTGTTCCCGGATTGTTCCAATGATCCAGTCGGAATCCCGGCCTCCCACCAGGCAGCAACTCCCAGCACCTCCTGACACCAGAACTGGGGGATCTGAGCTGCCTCCTGCCCATGCTGAGCAGGATCAGGATGCCTTTGGATGGATTCTGGAGGAGCTCCCAGCCCATTCCCGGCCTGTGCAGGGATCTCCGGGCAGGACCGGCTCCTGTTGGTTCTCCAACCTCGGAGATGCTGCAGCCCCAACACCCCCACCCTATCCCCACCCTCCTCCACTCCAGCCAGTTCCTGCTGAAAATGGAAAACATTCCATCCCCTCCCTGCTCACAGGAGCTTGAGATGGATTTGGAGGCCGTTGGAAGACGTTTCCCTCAACCCAACAACTGCGAACCTTTGGATCTCCCCTCCTTGGCCACCATTCCCAGGCCCCTCTGGACTCTCAGCAGCCCAATCCCAAACTGGCTCCAGCCCCTCCATGCCCTTCCAGCAGCACAGCCCCAAATTTGGGATCATTGGCACCAAATAAATGGGATGGTTGGAGCATTCCCAGCTCACACCTTCCCTCTTCCATCACTTTTCCATGTTTCCCTGAGCATCCCTTGTCCATCACCCCCAAGCAGGCATCCTCAGCTTTCCCTTGGGATTAATTTCCCCAAGAGGGTGGCGGGGAAGAGAGAGGCTGGAAAATAATATTTAGAAGGGAGCCAAGCAACTGGGTGTGTCCCAGGAAGGCCGGGATGTGCCTTAGTCATCGGCTTATCCATCTGGGAATGCGGGCAGGGTCATGCCGGGGTCACGGATGTCCCAGGTCACGTTCACCCACTTTCGAGCAGCGCCTTTGGAAGGGGAAACCACCCCAGGCTGTCCCCTGGATGACCGGAAAAGCAAATAAAATCACGAGGAACCCAGGAGCGAGGGAGGAATCCCTCCCCTCCTGTGCCGGGGAACTTCCTGGTTGGAATTCCAGCATGCAAATCTCCCCCGCCCATCCCACTCCCGGGCAGACGGGGCGGATCAAAAGTGCCAGGGGAGCGGAGGGCGTTGGGAGGGGAGGAGTGGGATGGGATCCTGATGGAGATTTTTCCAGTGCCAGCTGACACAGGCACTGTGGGATCCCAGTTTTGGGAAGGAATCAACTTTCATGGAATGGTTTGTGCTGGAAGGACCTCACAGATCATCCAGTTCCACCTCCATGGGCAGGGACCAGGCTGCTCCATGACCTCCTTTCCCAGATGGAAATCAGCTGGAAAAACCAGGCATTCTCCCTGTCTCTGCTCCAGGATTTGAACCTTCCCTGGTGACAGTCCCAGCTGCTCCAGGCACGGCAAAAAGGAGCCTTCTGGAAATAAAAAAAAAAATTACATTGAAAATAAAACTATGCAAATTAATATTTGCAATTAGAACTAATGAGTCTCCCTTAGGAATTCAGGGCTGCACATCTGGAAATGATCCAAGCTGGGAAGACCTGGGTTTGGGAAAGCTGGGCCTGGCTGGCCATGGCCATGGAGGTGTCTGGGGTCATGGAAGAGTCTGGGAGCATCCTCCAGCCCCGAGGACACCTGGTGAGGCCAAACCTTCACCCACTGGATGACCTCCACAAAAACAGGGAGCCAAATCCATCCTGCCCCTCGGGAATGCCCCGGGCACCGTCCGGAGCCGTGCCCAAGAATCACCTGGGCAATAATTCAATAATTAAACCGTGAGGATAATTGGTGTCTGAACCCTGGAACTGCTTAATTTGCTGGGATAGACACAGCCCCAGGGCTTTTGCTCCAGCCCATCCCCGGGAAAGCATCCCAAGGCTGGGAATTATCCGGGCAGGTGTGAAATGGGGTCAGGGCTGAGGGTTTGGTCTCCAGCTGAAGCCAGGGTGGGGAAATCTCGCCCTGGTAACCCCACAAGGCCAGTCCTGACATATTCCCTGCTCCGTGTCCAACCCCAGGATGGGTTTCCAACGAAACCAGCGGAGGGTGAGTCACGGAATTCGGGTTTGGGTTGGAAAGGACCTGAAAGACCTTCTCATCCCAAGCCTCCTTCCAGCACCTGGGAGAGCCAGACCCCAGCCAGATCCTATCGACCCCTGCGTGTCCCCACAGGCCCCAGGCTGGGCTGGCCTCCTGCAGGCAGAGCTCCCAAACCTCTCCCGAATCCAGGGAACACCGGAGCCAGGTGGGAAAGCTGCGACTCCACCGCTCCCGGGGTCTGGATGGGTGGGATGGTGCCCGGGATTTTCTCTTCATGGGGATTTTCTGCCTGTGCTGGTGGCCATGGGGGAGCTTTGGTGCCAAAGTGTCCAGGAGGTGACACTGAATTCCCTTAGGGATGAACTGGATCTGCTTCCCTGCTGTCTGCAGCTGCCTTTTCCTAAGCAATCCACCGCGGAAATCATGGAATTGTTTGGGATGGAAGGGATCTCGAAGCTCATCCCATTCCACCCCTGCTGTGGGCAGGGACACCTCCCGCTATCCCAGGGTGCTCCAAGCGCTGTCTGGCCTGGCCTTGGACACTGCCAGGGATGCTGGAGATGGATGAGGTGAGTCCAGGCCCTTGGAAACAAAAGGTTGGATGGGGCTTGGAGCACCCTGGGATCGGGGAAGTTGTCCCTGCAAGGGGGTTGGGATGAGATGGGCTTCAAGGTCCTTTCCAACCTCAGCCATTCCATGATTCCATGAAGACAATAAAGGTGGATTTTTCACTCCTGACTGGCTGCAGCCACCCTTCCCCTGGGAATTCCCGTCCTTCCCACAGCTCACACAGCTGAGGGATTCCAGCCTCCTACCTGGGAATGCTGCTGAGATCCCTCCTTCCACCACCTGCCCCATGAGGAATCCTGGAGCCATGGGGAATCCAAAGGGATCCAAACTCCAGGTGCCAGGACTCTGGGATCACCTCACCAGCCCCCAGCCAGCCTTGGGGTTTGGCCCCATCAAGCAACAACATTCCCAACCAATCCCACCAAGGACTGAATTCCCCATTGGAAGTTTGCCCCCCTCAAGCAATCGCCTTTCCTTAGAAAGGAAGATTCCTTGGAGCACGATCTCTCTGAGCAGGGAATGGGACGGGGATGAGCATCACGGACACCCAGGAAATGCTCAGTTCAGGGGCTCAGGCTCTTGGATCATGCTCTGCCCCAAGATCCCATTTTTTCCGGCCTCACCCTGTATCCTGCCCTCGGAGCAGATGGATTTGGGGGCACTTATCCCAGTCTGTTCCCAGAAACAGGTTCTGGAGGGGTTTCAGAGCCCAGGCTGCGAGGCCAGGGCCAGGAGCAAGGAAATTTCCACCTAGGAAATTCCAGCTGGGAATTTTCACCTCCAACAGCAACAGTTCCGACAGAAGCCAATCCAGGGACACCGAGTCAGCAACAGCTCAGGTTCTTCCCACAGCTTTCTCCTATTCCAGTGGAGCCAAGGGCAGGAAAAGACTGGGATAAAGTTCTCTCACATCCCAATCCCTGGGAACCTCAGCCAGGATTTTCCTCTTCCCAGCCCAGGCTGGGGTGTCTGATTCCCACCAAAAGCCAATGTGGGTAATAAATCTGAGGTTCCCATGATCACTCCCTATAAAGTGAATCCCACTGCCCCAAAAAGCCCCAAAGATGTGCCCCAACAAGGAAAAAAATCCCAGATTCATGTGGGGTTGGGAGTTCTGAGGGAGGAACAGCCATTCCTTGGCACAGGGGCCATCCCTCAGAATGGGCAATATTAAGGATATTCACCCAAAAGCCACTTTTCCCCTTTTCTGTGGGTTCTTCCCACTCTGAATCACGATGCTGTGGGGAAAGTGCAGAGCCAGAGGCAGGAGAAGAGGGAAGACCTGTCCCAACAGGAGAGCCCGGAGGCTGCTGCCCATCCTCCTTTGGACAGACGGGAACAGGAACATGCCTGGAGATCCAGTCACACTCCAGGCCCTGCCCTGGAAAACCCGTGGCTTGGAAGAGCCTGGTGGGGCCGAGGGAAAGGTCAGAGCCGAGGATTTGAGGAGGATTTGAGCCAAACGCTGTCCTCAGCCAGGGATTTGGGCACAGGGAAGCGTTCCCAGAGGAGCAAATGGTGTGGGTGGGATGGGGATGGAGCATCCCGCGCTCTGCACAGCCCCGGGACCGCCACAGCTCCAGCCCGAAGAGAGGGAAAAGAGAAGTCCAGGCTCTTTCCAGGTGTCCCCGGGACCTCCCTGGCCCCTCGGGATGGCTTTTCCGGGGGGTGTGGATGGAGGACGAGCAGCACCGCGCTCCTGCGACGGCAGCAACAAGTGCCTGGGGCCACCGGGGGAGGAGAAACCAGGTCCCACCGCGTCCCCGAGACGGGCGAGGGAGTAGAGGAGCGGCTCGGTGCCCCTCGGAGCCGGAGCCGACATCTGCAGCCGGTGGCTAATGAATACAAACGAGCGCCCCGTGCCCCGCCGGGGGGTCTTTAACACTTCACACGTCCCGGTGACAGTGAGCGATCATCCCCCGCAGGCAGCTCCCGCATCCCGGGGCAGCCCCTCCGTCCCCGGGAGATGAATGAGCGCCCGGCAGACGCGGCACCGCGATCATTTGTCATCCGCGGCGTTCCTTTAACCTTTCGGGAGCAAATCCCATTTGGCCGCCACCAGCGCGGGCTCGGTACCTGCGCTGGGCCCCGCTGGGTCAGGGAGGGGCGGCGGTGATCGATGCCTTCTCCCGGCTAATCGCATCCAGGGCCGGGCAGATATGGATGGGCTCCCGCCTTTGATCCATGGCGCTCGGGAGCCCTCATCCAATTAGTGCCCCACGGAATGCAATTAGCGCGGCTGGAGCCACGTGGGGCGCGGGATCGGGGATGGAGCGGGGGTGGAATGCGGCCCGTTCCCACCTGGGATGCACCGGGCGAACTGGGGAGGGAAGGAGGAAAATTCTGTGTATCCCAAGCAGTCCCATCCTGATGTTCCCCCCGCCGCCCTCATCTTTGGTGCCACCTGGCCGGACCATCCTCACCCTCTCGGGCATTCCCGTGACCCAGTTTCCCAGCCCAGATCCGGCTGCTCCACCGCCCGTGCCCGCATTTCTCACCCTGCACGTCATGCTCCGTGCCGGTTCCTCCTGGAGCCCGTCCAGCCCCCCTGCCAGGAGAGGTGCGAGCCCTCCCTGCCTTATCTCGCTCCTTATCACAAGCCAGCCTTATCTCCGATCTGCTCCTCTCCCTTCTCACATTCATCTGCTCCCACAGCCTCCTTCACCCGGGTTCTGCGGGCAAGTGGTGACAGCTGGGTCTTCCCAGCTTCCTGCTGCCACCTTTCCCTCAAACTCCTCATCCTGGGAACTTTGGTGGTCCTGGTCCAGCCTGCCCGCTCCTTCCCGGCTCTCGGGACTGGGAATTCATTGCAGGTGTTTTTTGGCAGAAGAAATCGTGGAATCACAGAATGGTTTGGAAGGGAACCTAAATCCCATCCCATTCCCACCTCTTCCATGGGCGGGGACACCTCCCACTATCCCAGGTGGATCCAAGCCCCGATGTCCAACCTGGCCTTGGACACTCCCAGGGATCCAGGGGCAGCCACAGCAAATCTGGGAATTCCACCCTCCCAGCCAGGAATTCCTTCCCAATATCCCACCTCTCCCTGCCCTGTTTCATTCCAGGACATCCCTGTCCGTGGGACATGGTGGGAAAGTGACCCCACAGGTGGGTGAAGGATCTCCCGCTCCCAAACCTTCTCCTGCTCCGTTCCTGGGGCTCCCTGGAGGAGGCGAATACCACGGAGCCAGACTCCCCTGACAGCTCCGCTTCCTGCAGCCTCAGCCGATCCCGTGGGGAAGGAGGTGAACCGAGGTGAGGGCAAGAAGGGACAGAGACAGGAGGAAACGAACACTCAGGAGCAGCTGCTGGAAAACGTTTGTCTCGCCTGGCTCGGAGCAAATCAGGAGGAAAGGGAAAAACCTCCCTGCCTGGGGTGGCCTGTGGGGTGGTTGGGGTGTCCTGGGCAGGATCCCTGTGGGTCCCTTCCGACCAGGATATTCCCAGATTCCACGGCTGGATGAAAACTGGGCTGGCAACGCATCCCTGGGGCCGGAACGACGGCTCAGTGCCGGGCCGGGGGTGTCCCGAGGACACGAGGGGTGACAGTGCTGGTGGCACCGGGGACCCCAGGCAGCCTCAGGGCCCTGCTGAGGTTTGGCCCCGCTCCGGGCACCGGTTCAGGGCCTGGCCACAGCCAGGGGGGCGTCGGTGCCACTGCAGCATCCCAAAATCCTGCCCCAAACCCACCCTGGGAGTGCTGCACTCACTGATCCCTGACCCAGGATGGCCCGAGATCCACCGACCCAGGAAGGTCTGAGATCCACGAAAGTTTGAGATCCACGAAGATCCAGGATCCACCGACCCAGGAAGGTCTGAGATCCATGAAGGTCCAGGATCCACTGATCCAGGAAGGTCCAGATTCCACTGATCCAGGAAGGTCCAAGATCCTCGAAGGTCCAGGATGATCCAGGATGATCCAAGATCTCTTCCCACCATCTCCCACCGGGGTCCCACAGTGCTGGACCACATCCCATCCCCACTGCAAGACATCTCCATCTCCCACCTGGAGCACCCGGGTTGTTCCTGGCATGGCCCAGCTCCCAGAATTCACCAGGAAAAGGGGACAGGGGTGACACAAAAGTCCTTAACCCAGGCACTGGGGGGTTTCCTGGATTTTTGGGTCCTCCCTGGCCCTGCTGTGGGAGGAGATGGAATTTTCCCTTTGGTCCATGGTGACCATTACCAGGAAACACTGAGGAGTATCCTGGTTAAATCCAGGAGATTCCCACCCTCCTTTTCCCCTCTCCTGTGGGGAAAGGCCCCTGGCAGAGAGGGAGTCACCAACAACTCCAGGGAACATTTTCCTTCCCAGTGCTCCAAATTAACACCTGGGAATCCCCACTCCAGGATCTGCCAGAAACCAGCAGGGATAAACGGCTTTAAAAAGGGATTTAGAGGAATTCATGGAATACAAACCCATCCAGGAATGTTTGCTATCCAGCCCATGGATATTCCCTAAATCCTTCATTCTACACAAACCCCACATCATCTGCCTGACAGCTTCCATGAAATCTCCCCATCTCCAGAATCCTGGAATGGTTTGGGTGGGAAGGGACCTTAAATGCCATCCAGTTCCATGGGCAGGGACACCTCCCACTATCCCAGGTGGATCCAACCTGGCCTTGGACACTCCCAGGGATCCAGGGGCAGCCACAGCAAATCTGGGAATTCCAGCCCAGCCCCTCACCACTCTCACAGGGAGGAATTTTTTGATAAAAACCAATTAAAATCTCCCCAAATTTGGGCAAAACTTGGCTTCCACTCAGGGCAATGAGGGAGGGTGGGATCTAACCCCCATCCAGGGATTTTCTTCCCCTTGGATCCTCCCATAAACCTGGGTGTCCCAGCAGCCAAAGGAGATGTGGAATTTTACCAGGGGTCAGGTTTTTCCACAGGGACGCACAGAGCCACAGGAGGCAATCATGAAACAGTTAAATGCTGTATTTGTTTAATTGGAATTACACCAGGATAAATGTCCAACATGCTAATTTCTAACAGAATTGAACCTGTAAACCATGCAGTCCTTTCTCCAACCATTCCAGCTCTTTTTCTTCTTGGAATCAGTAGCTCTGCTAGTGAGTTTTA
>VZRX01016379.1:9203-116681 GCA_013398075.1 Notiomystis cincta
GTGTATATATATATATTTTTTTTTTTTAATGAAATCATTCTGTAGTAAAATATTTCAAGTCCTGGCTAAGCTGTAAAGCTTAGGGCTGATAAACAAAGCATCTGAAGCCAAATGGCCCCTTAGCTAACCCCAATTAAAATAAAGATTTCATTGCGCTCTGTCCTGACAGAGAGGGAACATATTGTTGCCTTTAAGGGAGTTTGGTTTAGTTAATGAAAGAATTTATTTCATTTTTTTCAAATACAGAACCTAATTAAATAAGTTTCAACTTGACTTGTAGTTGAGGACGTTTTAACTCCTTAAAGGTTACTCTTGTGTCCAAGTATAGCTGTCTTTGAATAATTCTGATGCAGTATTTAGCTTAGTGATTTTATAATAAGAAATTTTATAGTAGATCTCATGTAACTGTTTGCCTGTTATTTATATATCATAAATATATGTTGTTGATTCCTAAAGTGTTGAAGCTGTTATTGACATTACATTATTTCAACATATTACATTAATTTGGCATCAAGTGTTACTCAGAGCTAGTAACTAATACAGTATTCTTAGAAGTATTGTGGAAATGAAGGTGCCAAGAGTTTGCTTTAAGTGCACTTTAAAAGCTTTAGATTATATATGTACTTCCTTACTCCCAGTGCTCAGTGAAAAGAAAAATATACTGAAGAATTATTTAGGTGAAGCTCTCCAAGCAGTAGTTAAAGTCTGTATGTCCAGAACATTTTTCTTAGAGAGGACTAATGGTGAAAATGAAAGCAATTTGTGAGGATTATATGTGTGATTAGTTTGCCTTTCCTTAGGATCCATTTGTACTTGTATGGATAAAGCTCATCCCCCATTTGGCAACCAATAATTTATTATATATTCTCAACATATTCTCAAGAATATATGAAAAATAAAGGAACACTTTTATCTAAAGATGCTTTCTTATTACACATGAGAATATTTTACTGGAAAGCAGTCAAAGAATGGGAATGCTGTTGCTTACCTGAATTTCTTGCCTAAAACTGAAGAAGTGTTGAATGGTTGCTGTGTGTCTGGCAGTAAAACCAGAGGAGGTCCAGGCTGTGCTGAAGGACAGGGATGGTGCTGTTTGGCTCTGCTGTTTATACTTGGTCACAGGAGTACCTGGAGTTAACAGCACCTAACTGGCATTTCCACAAAGGGAGGGGCCTTGTAAATTACTTGTTAAGGAAACTGAGGCTGACCGAGGGAGATCATGCTTAAAGGAACATTGTTAGTTGTAACAAGTATGACAGTGTTTTCCTCAGAGGTGTCTATCAAACTCTGAATACGTTTTGTTCTGGAGCAGTGGCCTCCACTGCATAGGGAGGCCTGCTTGATTTAAGAACATCCATGTGTACTCCCTCCTTTGGGGATCTTAAGCTAACGTTGGAGTGTGTGTTCTCTTCCAAATGTCACTTTGTCACGTGCTTTCCTTTACAGTTACAGTCCAGCTCTCTTCCAGTGAGTTTTCAGGGTGAGCAGTGAAGGGAAGCTGTCTCCAGTAAAGAACGATTGATTTCCCTGAGTCAGGGTCATTCCCAAAGCTCTTGACTACTGCTTCAGGTCTGTGTGATTGTTGCCTTCAACTATGGAGGTAAATGATACTCAAAGAATGCCTGCCTCTGAGAGGAAATTAATAGTTTCATTTATGGATAAGTACAAAATATTAAATTGTTTAGGAGGGGCTTGCAGAGGCTTTTTAGTTGAAAAAGAGTGTTCTTTGGTGTGGGTGTGAACATGAATGAAATTAAGGGTTAGGTGTTACTGGGGTCCTAAAATTCTCTGATTTATTTGGCATATGTTACAGATCCTGAGGTAACTGAAATGCAGTGCTGTTCTTTTCTCTTCTGTGAGTTTCTGTAGGTCATTATAATTAAGTTGTGTTCCAGAAATCTTAGTAGTTGCCAATGTAACCAAAAATAAAGCATCACATCCAGCCAGAGTTCCAGATATCCTCACACTGCCCTAAAGCCACGTTTCCCAGCCATTATCTTGTCATAGCTTATTGTGCTCAATTTTAATTAAATGTTAATAGCAATTTTGCAGTCAGAACTGACATGAAAGTTTTCCAAAGATTATTATACCCACAGGATATCTTTATTATGTGTTTTTCTTGTTTCTTCTTTTTTCTCTTGTCAAAGCCTTGTTCTTTGGAAAAGTCTTTGGTGATGGAGAACATGAAACAGAAAATGGTGCAGTGTCTTGATTGACAGGGATCGGTTTACAGGGGCTCATCAACTGAATTTTGTATTCTTCAAGAACATCAAAAACTTACATGTTTGATAAGGATCTTGGCATTTATTTGATTTTCCTTAATGTAGTGTATACACCGAGTATTCTACATTTAGGTTTTCACATGCAGATGCTGAATCTTAAATATAAAAATGCTTTTGCAATACTGCAACCTGTAGTTCTTGTGTCTCTGCCTTTAAGGGTGCTGTGTTCACAAATGGTAGGCACAGCTTATACTGTTGAATGTTGGATCACTGGTTCTTATTGCTGTATAGGAAGCCCTGTAGTATTAATTGGTTGTCAAATCCCTAAGAAATAACAGATTAATGTGCTTGATCACAGTGCCCTGTTTAGAAGCTGCAGTTTGCCCCCATCCCCAGCCTCTCCATGTAACACAATTACAGATGTGCATCCAGGACATTTAGTGGATTGCATTTCATTAATACAATTTGAGCAGACAATACCAAGTTGCTGTCGGGCTGTGCTGACAGCTAATTACTGAAATGAAGGGTGTGCATGGCTAAGGAACAATGGAGCATGTCTCAGGAGCAGGAAAGCAGCACAGAAATAGTGCCACATCTTGGAATCACTCCTCTGGACAGTTTGCTGTCTCTGCAGAGCAGCTTTTATCACGTACCTGATCGTGGTGGGGAGTTAGACTTCAGGGAAACAAAGGTTGTTATGTTGATGAAAATGCAATGTGGTTCTGGTTTGCCCTTCCCTCTGGTTAATTCAGACACTTGTACGTATTTACCTGTCTGCTGACCACACTTACCTCTTGCTTACAGACATCACTGCACCTTTTCCCCACAGAGTGTCCAGTATGCTTATTTGAATACCAGAGATACTGTGAATGTCAGTCAATTTTGTAGCATTATTTATAGGGAAAGCTCTCGCTGACAGTTTGAAGGAGGATCAGGAGTGACTCCTCATTGTTTCTTCCAGTCTAAGAAATCACAGGCAGTCAAGTGGGGTTTGTAACAGCAAAGATTCAAAAGAAACAAGGAGTGTTCTAGGTAGGATAGGAAATAATCCTGCCAAGCCCTTGATCATGATACTGAGTGATACTGAGGAAGTTTCTCTTGGTTTGGGGGAATTTGGAGAGATACTTGGGGGTAGCCTCAGTTCAGGTTTGTTTGATATGCGAACACCCCCTTCACCGAGCACTCCTGGACCTGTCCAAAGACTCCTTGTGCATGTGTTCTTCTAGAGCAGGGAAAGCTGAAGCACAGGGTGTTCCCTGCTGGGCAGGGGCTTGGCTCGAGGTGTTTGTAAAAACTTCTATTGCCCAGTGGCGTTTGGTCTTTTCAGTATATCTGCAGAATTATTAAACATAATGGGATGCTGGCTACAAAGCAATTTTATCATCCAGTTCATTCATCTGACATTTGTATCATAAAATAAGGTGCTAGTTATTGTTGGAGATGTTTTTTCTGTTGATGCTCAGGGAACTCTCAGATTACCAGTGTGGCTTATCCGTATCCTGATGGTAACGAGAGCCAGTGTCACTTCTGAGCAGCTTATGTTATTTAGTCTTTGCGTCTCCAAATCCACAGGTAACATGAAGATAACAAATATTCTATTTCTTGTTGAATTGGAATTGAATCTTAAATTTTTTTGATTCAAATCTGCTGCCTAGTTGAAGAAAAAAAGGGGCAGTAGCAGGTTGCCAGTAAAGGATCCATTCTACCTTATGAACTCAAAAATTCATGTTGAGGTGCTGCAATAGTTTGCTATTTTTGCAATTCATTTTACAAAACAAGTTCCAGATTGAGCTCTGCTTCCATGTATTCTCTCTCCATGGAAATTATATCCTTTTTCTCATTTCAAATTAGGTGAGTACAATGAAATCCTTATTTTACATATTTATTAACAAGGCTTTCATCCCTGTGGTATTGTAACTACCCGCACTACTCTATGCAAAGAAATTGCACAGAGAAGTCACAAACCTTCTGGAGGTGTATGTGGTCACTCTGTTTCAAGCATTACTGCCCCTGTTTGTGTTATTCTTACGTGTTGCTCTATCAGCCCTTATTTTGTGCCCTTCCTTTCCAGAGGCTGTTGGTGGCATTGATTTTTCTTTTCTTAATTCTGAAATGAATCACATTAAAGGCCTCATGCCAAGTTTGAATCCCATTGGATATTCATTGTTAAAAGATTGATGAGTGAGGAAATTATATCAACGATGCTGTCTGGCACATAGAGGGTTAAGGGAATTTTTAGTCTCACCAAAAACTATTTGGTCAGGTACTCAGGTGCTGGAAATTTTCTTAGCAACATCAGTCACCTAGGAACATGATCATCTGCTGTTCTGGGGTAGAGATTACAGAGCTTAATGATTAGCTTCTATAAGCTGCAGCTGATGCCAGACTCTACCCCCTTTACACCTAATTAGCCTCATTAATGAGCTCTTCTGCTCTCCACAGAGAGGGCTTCCTCCTCAGAATAGGAGGTAAAAATACTTCACCCAGGTAGATGTGCTGAAACCTTTAATTATTGCCCACACCTGCAAAGCGTTGTGTGTCTGACAGCAATACTGCTTACCCGAAACTGCTTATTTACAGTGACCACAGCACCAAGTATTAACTCTTTAGCACCGGCAGGACTGGTTTGGGCCTTTGCAGGTGGAAAGATGGGCAGTTGCATATTTAGTGTTTAATCAAGCTGGATGTGATGGGGAGAGCGGGACACACAGACAGCTTGTATGTGATGAAAATGTTTTAAAAAGTTTCTGAGTATTTTGATTAATCCTGAAAGATGAGCTGAAGTTGCTGTTGCGTGTCAAATGCAGCAATAGCAGTACTAAGAGCACTGTTAGGCAAGTTCCATTCTTTAAATGAGCAACTTCTGTGTTCGAAGCAATGTAATTTAGTACTGCTAAAATGGAAACATGGGAAAATACACTTGTAGTGATCAATGGAGCAGGCAGTAACTGCGCTAATGAAGTGTTCAGGGTGATTCTGAGCCGTAGCAATTCCTGGTCAATATCTAGTGTAAACTTTGGGAAATTCAGAACATTATATGTTATTGGTTATTAGCTGTGCTGCTGAGACAGCTCTGTAACATTCTGCGTGTGCCTTGTACCCATGTCCACAGTTGGAGTTGCTTGTTAGGAGCTCTCCTCGGTAGGCAGCACTGCTGAAGTTCCCGCAGGGAGTGCCTGCCGTGAGTTCCCAGCAGCCGTGGTGCAGGTTCTCTGTGGCGCTGGCAGGAATTGCCATCAGGTCTGTTCTGTAGAGCACTCCGCCTTGTGGAAGGTGCATCTTGGGCTGCAGGATTCTCCGAGGCTGCAGGCAGCTCCGCTCACAAGCTGTGCATCTTTCTGAGGGAATTTGAGGCAAGGAAAAATGTTTTCCTGAAAACTGCATCTTCTAAAATGAGCGGAAGACGGTGTGCCTCCTGCAAGGCACAGGCAGTGCCTGTGTGAGTGAATGGGCTTTCCAGCCACAGTGATGAGATATCTTGCATTTTGGTCAACTCTGTTTCCCTTGAAGATGCTCTTATCGGGCTGCTGAGCTAATACGAACAGAAACCTTTGAGTTAGAAAGGAATTTGGAACAAAAAACATGTATTCATGTAACTGAAAATTATTAACTGAAAATAGGGTCTCCAAACCTGTGAGGTCACCACAATAAGAGATATCATTATTAACAATTCTTTTATTGTTATTAACAATTCTTTTACATGTGTAGGGGAACACTTGTTTTACTTTATTAATAATTAAAACAGCATCAAACTTCCCCAGCCAAGATGGAATCATGCACTGTGTGAATCACAGGGATTCCTGTGCATTTTTCCAAGAATACAGTTTGAACTGAATGCCAAAATAAAACATCAAAATCAGTGTTTTTTTCAAATATTTGCATCATGTTTTGTCAATTGTTGGTGCTTTGCATCATCATTACATAAATGGGATGGATGCGCTGCATGTGGACTCTTCTGGTGGAAAGGTTGGCAGGTTCAGTTGCGTTTCCTTGGTGGAAGCCGGAGGTTCCAGGGCAGATGAGAAGGACTTGTACAAGCTCCAGCTGATCTCTGGAGGGGAGCAGAGCGGCAGTCCCTGCCCATCTGCTCCCTGTCAGAGCGCGCAGCCGTGCAGCTGGCCCCGTGCCCCGGCCAGCCAGCTCCGGGCGCTCCCGCGCGGTCTCCACGACAACTCCGGGAGCCGCCGAACCGCTGCTCCCAGCCAGATGCTTCCCTGCACATGGGCTCTAATTAGATGGCGTCTTCTCCCTCACAAAGGAGTTGGGAGTTTTGCATGGTTTCCATGTCGGGAATGTGTTGCGATAGAATGGGAGTTGGGAGGAGCCATGTGGCCGAACCGGACATGAATCCATTCGCTGCAGAGCTTGGCGTGCGAGCCGTGAGTTTGCAGGAATGCACGACAATTCACAGATGGAGCAAAACGTGTGGGGAAAGTGGAGAAAGGAAAAGTCTGCTTCCTTTTTTGTCCTCACGCTGGATGCAACTTCCTGTTTATGAATGTACCAGGGTGGAATTGGGGGACTGAGGCAGATCACAGATCTGGCACTAACTGCTTGGAAGACCCAGCATTCCCAGGCTCTCAGAGGCGAGGTTTCTTTTTTTAATTATTTTTCTGCTTTTTAAAGGGTTTAAATAAGAACTGCAAGGTGTAAGATGATGGTACAGGAGAGCCTGGGGAAATGAAATCAAACCTAACCTATAAAAATTGTATTTTCAAATATGTTTGGATCCTCAGCCTATTGTAAGAGGGGTCTTTTAGTGATTGAGGAGCTCTGATGAAAGTGATAGACAAGCAGCAGCTTTGGTGGTTATAATAATGTGGTGCTTTCTGTGTCTTTCCTTCTCATGAGGTAAAATCTGTGCCTCTTTCTGCCAGTGGGTGAGAAAATGGTAAAAGGCTAGTGAAAAGTTCTCATTTATTTTAAAAGGAATATGGTTTTCTTTGCTCTCCTCCATCCCTGAGGAAAGGCATCTCAGGCAGTTGTGTCCTGATGGCTCAGCTCTCTCCCTGGAGTGCTTTGGCAGACATAGAACAGACTGATGCTCTGGGACAAAGCAAGTGGCCTTGGAGTGGCAGGTTCCAGCTGTCCCCAGGAGTGCATGTTGTGGCATGTCTAAGAGTATAGTGACCGAAGTTACTGAGTTATAGTCTCAGCTCTGTGATAAATAATAGTGAGTACACACGCATGTGGGCATTTTTGTATTCCTCATTGACCACTTAAGCTTCCCCAGAGACCTGTACAGGACTCCCTTCCTTGGGCAGGAGGAACGGAACCTTTTCCCAGTGTTCCTAATCCAGGGCCCCTGGTAATCTCTCTCAGGGATCTGCTCTAAGATGAGTCTTTTCTGGCTGTGTTTTTCCATGGCAATGGCTGAGGCTTCCTCACCAAGTTACCGAGTGGCATAACAGGAGAACAGATTCACCCTCAGTGAGTTCTGCTGTAGCATTTCCTTTGCCAGTTACTCTGGGAAGGAGGGGACACTGCAGGCCATGTTCTTACATCGGGTATGTCAGTGTATCTACCAGAGACTGGGTATGTCTAACTCAGTGCAAAATTAAAGTTTCATTCTATTTATCCATTTTATTTATAGAGACAGGGAAGGGAGTTTGTTACTTAGCTAAGAGAATGGGATTTTATGACCTCTCTTTGTGACTAAGGCTTCTCTCATGTTGCTTTAGTGAAGTTAAAAACAGTTTGTTCTCCTTTTGAATCTATTTCAACATCTAAATTTTATAGTAAAATACCTTGCTCTTCAAAATAGCTGTTTATTGAATATGGTTTTGGGGATCTTGAGACAAAGGAGTCATTTACATCATGCACAAAAACATATTTTTAACATATTTATCTGGAAACCTCATTAATTTGGATGAGTTTGAGCTTTTTACATATATCTAAGAAACCAAAAGGAAGCAAAATATTAACATTTGTGATCTTAAGGCATGTCAGTAATTCATAAATCTTGGCCAATGATTTGTTACCTTTGCAGAGTTTTTTTTCTTATTTTAACAAAATACTTCGTATTCTATTGAGTTTTAATAAATGAAGCAAAAATAGCTCATGGTTTATCTGATAGGCAATACTTTGTGTAGATTGTTTTTCCAAGCACACTTTTATATTTTGTCATAGTATACAATAACTCATATAAAGAGTTGCACTGCAATTTTTCTCCTCTTCTGTATTGTCACTAATATTCCACAATAGTCAAAATAGAAAAAGGCCTTTTCATTGCAGGGACCCTGAATTGGCAGCTGCTTTGCATGCCGAATGTCCCGGCTTCAATGGGAGCATTGCTCGTGGAATGATTGCAGAACCAGGCCCTGAAATTACCTTGCCAGCTAATGATAAAATCGCACACGGGCCACAGGGGTTTTTGTGGAATAAATATAAGAGTGGAACAATATCCAGTACACATTATACCAGTAATTTAAAGCATATTCAGGACAAAGAGAGAGTTCCCAGTGCAGGCAGCATCATAGAGATTTGCTGTATCTGATAAAGATTAGGTTTCTCAGCTCATAATACCATACTATTACTTTCCTTTTGTTAGTCTTTCAACACCTACACTCCTGCATTGACACAATATCAAGTAGGAAGAGGAAGAATAGCCTTGTATTTAAGGAACTGAGCAGGGATTAAAGAAATTTCGGTTCTTTTCCCTGGCTCTGCCAGAGACTTTTGTGACCGTGTACAAGTTACTTATTATTTTCATGCCTCTATTCTTGATCTGTGAAATGGTGATTTTTTTTTTCCCTTTCTTTTTCCTCCCAGCCCTAAATGCTTACTTGCTGGCTTCTTTGCACTTCATGTGCCAGGCTTGTTGCTTGAGTTCCAGCTAGGAAGCTGTAGCAGTTGCTTAGGGATAGGNTAGGAACACTTCTAATGCTTGGAGTTTTAATAAGGAATAAGTCCAAAATCCAGCCTAAACCTGATCCTCACAATAACGCAGGAAATTTTTCTGGATTATTCCAATAATTTTAGCTGCACTTTGGAGCGAGCTGGGGCTGTGATTTTGCAGAGCTCCTGTTCACTGTCCCTGCCTTTGATAGCTGTTTCCATAGGATTTTCAGTAACTGTCTTACTGGAGATGTCTGAGATTGGTAAATTCGTTTATTACAGGAAAAAGTTACCATCTACCAGATAAGAATTCATTTGCTTGGTCTTAAAATTGAAGTGANTCCCAGCCCTAAATGCTTACTTGCTGGCTTCTTTGCACTTCATGTGCCAGGCTTGTTGCTTGAGTTCCAGCTAGGAAGCTGTAGCAGTTGCTTAGGGATAGGAAGTGTCTGGCTGCTGCAAGTGATGAAATCAGGGCAGGCAGTGGCTGGAGTTAGCCATATAAACACTTGGAAAGCTGGCTGGCTCCATTACAGTGAAGTATACTTGCATTAGTTGTGAGTATGAGTGTGTCAGTTTACTTGGTCTGACATGAAAATGCTAGGTATCCTGATGAACTAACAGGGTTTGAAAGAAGAAGCAAAACCATTGCTCTGTCATGGAAGTTTTCTTTGGTTACACATTTTTTAACAGTTTCATCTTTTATTTGAAGTTGGTTTTGTGCCCTCTTGCTGTGTCTCTACCAGAGGCTGTATCCTGTAGTGAGGAACAGGAAAAAATGTCTGAAATTGGGCTGGTGATGGAGCTGTGCTCTTATGTGAGAGACTGCATGTTTGGGCAGTGCTGTCTGCATTGGTAATACATGGCTTTAAAATGCTTTTCAAGATTGCACTTGGCAATAATCATTTATCAGAACTGATAGTCTCTTTTTGAACAGAGCCTGAATGTAGTTTTCTTTAGAAGGCGTGTGGTCAAATCTCTGATTCCTTTGTTCCTGAGCTGCATCTTGAGATGCTAATAAAGCTCTGGTATCGTTCGCTTAATGTGGAGAGTTTGATCTCTGCTTTCTGGATCCCATTATGACTGAGGTGGATGCAAAGAGCTCTCTTGTGCTGAACGTATGGACTGGTTATGGGAGGTTATTTGTCAGTGCAATTGCAAGCTGAATGAGCCAATGTCCTATCAGGTGTCTGTCACCAATTTCAGGTTTTCTTTATGGAATCCCGCTGGCTGGCTGATGATCCTTCTTCAGCTGTGATGAGCTAATCTTTCCCTGACATTGCAACCACAGCTCTGGAAAGGTCTGCAGAGCAGTGCCTTGCCTTTGGTCGCTGCTGTACCTGACATAGGCACATGTATATCCAGATCACCTGTCTCACTTTCATTATCATTCTGGATGGAATTAAGGCTGACGAGTCCTAGAATATCCCTACTGGCTTTACTCTGCCGTTTGCAGCATTGCCAGTGTCAGTGCAGGATGTGGTTATTTGCAGCCTCAGGTGATAATGGATGGGCGATACGTGATGGCTTTCATGCCCTTGGTTTGCCGTGTGCTGGGGCCGCTGCAGCGGCACTGGACGTGCAGCCTGGCCGCTGCCGCGTGTGCCCCACGAGTGCCTGTGACCGCCCGTGTAGAGCTGCGTGCTGCTGCGCAGAGCAGCTCGGCTTGGCGTTTGTTGGCGAGGCCGTGCCGCAGCGCCCACGCGCCGCCGAGTCCCGCGGCACTCGTTACCTGCGCCGCGTGCTGCCCACGCCGATGCACGCGCATCGCTCCTGCCTTCCGGGCCGCGACACCGAGAGCCGCCTCAACAGAGTCGTCAGCTTCAGCCTCTTGGGGCTGGTGATCTTTTTGCTGGGGTTTTTTCCCCCTCTTAGAATCAAGTTTTGTGAAATCTTTGCTTGTGTGAAGGATTCTCACTGTTGACCTAATTTGACCCCTGTCTTTATTACCTTTCTCTTCTGTCCAGCACTCATGTGCTGCCTTCAAAACACTGTTATCCAGGTACACACTCCTGCAGGAATGGGAGTAGTTGGATTTCCATGGCTTCTCTGAGCTCCTGTCCTTTCCAGAAGCATCCTTTGTGTTTGCCTCTGTCCTTTCCTCCACGTCCTTCTCTCATCTGAGCTGTCTCCTGTTCCACATATTTTAGGTCTTTATATTCACTCTGAAAGTTCCTGCCATAACCAGTGAGCTGAGGAAAAGTGATTTCCTTGAAATATGAGGGATCATGGTGACATTTTTTACAGTGTAACTAAACAAAATTGGGCTTTATCTTTTAATTTACATTATGACTTCTTAAAATAAAACAGCAGGTTTCGTGAAATTCCAGAACAGTCTGAAATAAGTCCTAGACTCCTTTTGTTTTCCAGTTGCTGCCTTAAGTAGTTTTAAACTATTTTAGAATGTAACAGAATTCCAATTTAAAAATAGGTCTGGCAGCAGATCAGATGTGGGCTGAAACTTTTCAGCTTTTTAAGGGGTCATGAGATGCAGCACTGCCCTGTTGAACTTCATTATGCCAGATGAATATAAAATACTCATATAAAGGGAGATTTGCAAAGACATAAAGAAAAAGCACCTATTTTTTCAGTGCATCTGGGAATCTTAAATCTTAATCTTATATTTTAAAGTTTTTTCTGTTGTGTTAAGATTGCAGATTAAATGTGTACGTTTTTGTAACAAAAATAATTCTGTGATCTAGTCTTGAAATAGATGTGAATTATCTGTAACGTTACAGATCAAGTCAGATTCCTCCTCAAGTCATATTGTGCACACATTTAGAGCCTTTGCAGTGCAATACTTTAGCCTCTGTTAGGGAATTACATTTGGAGAGAGGATTAATGGATGTTTAAGACGTTGATGAATCAAGACCTAAATTTTAATTGTTGGAACCAGCAAGTTTAGGAGCTGATGAGTTTTTCAGGACAAGTTATTTTAATTGTTTCACATGCAAACAAGACCATTCATTTCACACCGTATCTGCAGTTCTGCAGGTGTCCCCTCGTGTATAATGTCATTTGTCAGTAAAAGCAGAGCTTTTATTAGCTTTATCATTTACAGTTAACCAGACCTGTCAGGAAAATGGTCTTATTGTCCAGCTTGTCTTTTTGTGCTGAAGCCGTGGCTGGGGGTGGAACAGTGTGTGCACCTTGGGGAGGTCAGCGAGGGTGGAAGGCACTAATGCATTCTGAGCTGCAAAGCTCACGCTTGACCTCGATGATTAAAGTTTTTCCTGTCATCCAGCAGCAGTTGAGCCTGAATTGTCTCTTAAGAAGTCAAAAGGTCTAATCAAGCTAATGAACAAACTCAATCATTAGTACTTTGGGAAGGAAGTGTGCTACCACTGCTGGTGCCCCAGCTGCAGGGTGTGTGTTGCTGGGGCGCAGGAGGAGCTGCTGGAGGTGCAGCGGGGCACAGCTGCCTCCCTTCGCAGGGCTGAGCTCATCCCGCGGTGTCCACGCTCCGCTCTGGCCATGGGGGAGATTTTGCATTCTTGTAGGTGATAGGAAGGGCTGCTTGTTTCCTTCGAAGGACTTCTGAAGTGAGGGTTAAACAAAAGCTAAACCTTCCTTGGGTGAGTGTCTGTGCTAGTGAACTAATCTGCATTTCTCTGTACCCATTCCTCCCAGCTCTTTTTACTCAGATTTCTCTGACGTGGATAAAATATTTTTCAGGGATCCTTTGTTATGTTCCAGTATCTGAAGTTAATGAAGTTAAAGCCTTTTTCATACTGGTCAAGTAGATGACAGCTGTTAGTCATTTAAATGCAGTAAAACCTTTCAGCCAGTGCACCCCTTGGCTTTGGAGCCAGAACTTTTTTCAGGTGTGTCTTGGAGACTGGCACCAGTGTCTTATATACACACACATACCAGCCAGACCTGTTCTTCCAAACATTTTGTCTTTATTTATTTCGTAATGAAGTGTCTTATAATTCTTTATTCTGATGAGAGCAAAGCCACAGCAAAGAAGAAAAAAGTGGTTTTTTCACACTCATACTTCTTGCCTGGAAAGCATGTAGTGATTTTGGTTTTCCCTGTAAAAAGAGTAAATCAAAACCAGTTTATTATTTTTAAAATAAATTACCCTGAAACTGTAATTATCACATAAGAAACTTGCTTTTTTTTCCAAATCCATGGAAATTCACTGGCTCAAGCAAGATATGACAGAAACTCTCCTAAGAAAGTGACTTCTTTCCTTTGTTAAGGAGACCCATCCTGTGCATAGACAGACAGTTGCAATTAATCCTTGTCCTCAGCTATTTTAGCAGCCCTGTTGTCTTGATTTTACACAGCCAGTGGTAAACGAGATTGCTAATTTAAAGCTTTCAGAAATAGAATGATATCACACTTTTAAAGGGGTGCTTTAAGATTTTTTGCCATCTAATGTTAAGCTTGAATACTCAACAGATGAAGAGTCCAAATATAATTTAGTATGAGCATCCATAATAATTATACATCAGTATAATTTAGTCTGTCTTTGTTACTTGTTTTTAATTCAATAAATATATTTGCTTGCTATGTTGTGTATTTGTGGAAGTGTGGAGGAAATGGGTGCCCTCATGGCAGATACACAGCAGACTTCTGCATTACCATAACTCATTAAAATTAGATGAAAGTAGAGCTGCAAAACAGTTTCTGTCTTTTGCCAACAAGATTGTGAAAAAGGGAAATTCCACTCCTCCAATATAAGCTGAATTTTTAAGAGCTGTGGAGAGAACAGAGTGGACATTCCTGATCTGTTTGTGGGGGCTCTGCTGAGGCAGATAAGCAGAATATAAAGAATTCACACAACTGTGTGTCATATTTTGTGTACAGTGAGTAAAATTACCTTTTTGAATGATGAAAGTTCTCCAGCTTTAGCAAAATGTGTGTAAAGCCACTCTGGTTTATTTTGATGATCTGCAATTTTCCAGCCTGTTTTTCTATCCTGTGGTTGAGACCTGCAAATAAAGTCGAGTTTACTCAGGCTAGGTAAGGCCTATGTTACTCAGCTGCTCACTTTGGAAGGGAAGAAGGCCAGATGGAGGCAGTGGATTCAGAGGGACTCAAAGGCTGTTTGAGTGTTTAATGCTCTGAACTCTCCAGGGTGAGCCCATCACTTTCTGCGAAGAAGCGTTCGTGTCCCACCGTTCATCTGTGATGAGGCAGTTCCTGCAGAACGCCATCCAGCTCCAGCTCTTCAAGCAGGTACTGCCTCCAGTGCCCCATGGGGAAGCAGATTCTGTATCTATACCCCTGTTTCTATATCCCTTGATTCTGTAGAGCAGCACCTCAATTCCTGCTTGCTGGCTTCTCTCAGACTCAGGTGCTGAGGCTTCTGTATGTTGAGAGGTGGAAGGGTTTTCCCACTGATGGTCTCTGAGCTCAGGGGTTTTTATTTGAGCATACCTAGACCCAAGATATCTGCTGTAAACTTTTTCCAGAAAGCATATTATTGTTGAACATAGAATTACTGCTTTAGGACAGCTGAAAACATGTACACATAGCCAAGCATGAATGCTGTTTTTAGTTAGAAACAGTTGGGCAGTGTCAACATTGTGCCAGTTTGGGTGGTGTTGCATTCTATTTTGAGTACCTGCCCGATGCAAGCATTGAGATTATTCCAGCTAATGAAGGATAAAGTCTTTCTGAAAAGATGAAGAATGGGATGGTTGATGTGTTTCTGTCTTTTAATGCTGGTGCAGTTCATTGATGGACGTCTGGATCTGCTGAACTCTGGGGAGGGCTTCAGTGACGTGTTTGAAGATGAGATAAATATGGGAGAATATGCAGGTAAGAAATATTTTAAGGTAATATCAGGCACTTTTGTTGACTTACTGTTTGTGGGTTATCATGATGTAATTGGCCATTTCTGCTAGGTAAATAAGGCTTAGTGATCCTGGCAGCCTGAAATGTCTTAAATTTTTGTTCTTTCCTTTGTCAAGAACTTTGAATAGTGTATTGTAGTCTGAGTAGTGCCTTTTCAATCTTACAAAACCTCAGCCTTACCACTTTAACAAAGTACAACTAAAAGAGTTTTTGCATTGGAGGAAAAATCTTGGCTTTACCTAGAATCACCTCAGATTTCTTTCAGTGAATTAAAAAATATCCGTGTTCTCAAATGTCTGAGACAACACAGAGAAAATAGGAAAGTGTAAATCTCTCATCAATGTTATGTTTTCTCCTGAAAGAAAAGGCTTGACTCTCCTGTTCTGTCCATGCTCCAGAACCACTAAATGCCAACACTTCACATTTTGAGCTTGTTTTCTATTCAGCAGAGGGTTACAATTTGTTTGTTTGTGTGTTTGATTCTCTGTAGGTAGTGACAAACTGTACCACCAGTGGCTGTCCACAGTGAGGGTAAGCACACGAGATCCTGCCAGACACCCTGGAACCGGGGTTTGCCCCTTGATTTTCATGTAGTGACAGAGAGAGTAAATCTTAAAGCTGTTTACATCTGATTGCATAGAATCAAATTTGATCTCTGGAAATGTAACTTTGCACTAAAAGCAGAAAATACAACATTAGCCAGGGTTTAATTCATTGCCCTTCTCCTGTTTTCCTCAGTAAGGTGCTGTACAGCAATAGTACATGGGGTGTGGCAGGGGTGTAAAACACCGACCAGATGAACAGATTATTGCACCTGGTGTATCACTGCCTCATCACTTTTATTCTATTCATCACATGAAATTCAGCTGTTCTAGAATGAGTGCTTGTGACTGGAGTTAGATTTAATTTGCCCTCAGTTTATCCCTTTATCAACTACTTGTATCTTAAAAAGGCAGCACATGTTTGATAAACAGGACTGTGGGAGGAGGGAAAGGAAAAGAGCAAAGTAAAACCAGATCTCCCCTCTTCAGATTGACCGTGCGGGCTGTCCTGAGAGGGAGTCTCTGCTCAGACACTGAGTGTTGCTCAGGATCCTTGTGTCATACACTTGGTTGGGATTTTAGTGGAATGTACAGGGCATGGTTTGTGAGATGTGTAAGACAAAGGCTATTGGGAGGCACCCATATTGTCCCTTGGACAAGTGCTGTATTGAAAAGAACTGGGCAAAACCAGAGTGACATTCAGGGTGGTTTTCCTTGGGTCTTTTTCTTTAAATCTGACCTTTTCATACTCAGCTCTGCTAATAAGGATAGTTAATGCTCAGTTATTTTAAGTTAAGAATGGTGGATTTTAGATTGCTGTTTGCTTTAAAGAGCTTTGATAACATTTCTTCCCTTGTTACTATAATTACAGAAAGGAAGTGGAGCCATTTTAAACACAGTAAAGACCAAGGCTAACCCTGCCATGAAGACTGTCTATAAGTTTGTAAGTATTGAGTACTGGCTTACTACTGAGATAAGAGTCTAATTACAATTCTGTTTTAACCTTTCAAATGAGACTCAAGACTTACATCCATTTTTATTGGTCTCAGAAAATTACTCAAAATATACATTCATTCAAATTTCAAATTTAAATGAAAAAGTAATTTTGAAATTTAAACTCAATTGAAATGCAAAGGACAATGGGAACTTGTGATTTCTTTTGAAAGTACAGATGATAAATTCCATTTATTACGCAGAACTCTTTCTGAAATAGTGCCTGTGTGCTCTGCTAGGTAGCTCTACCATCTCATCATTGCTCTGTTGGAAATCATTGTTACCTCAGCTTTGCCAGCTTGCAGCTTCATCGAAAGAAGGGAATCCTCTCATTTTCCAAATTGTTTCCATCTTTTCTAAATGTCAATTAATTTTCCCTAGAGATTTCTTATACCTGCTTATTTAGAGGCCAACTTACTGAGTTATTCTTTAAATGGAAGTGTTTTCAGTGCTGTTAACAAACAGCTGGTGTGTTGCTGTGCTATCGTGTGTGGCTGCCAGCTCCACTCTGCCAGATCAAACAGCACAGAAACAAGTGAGGATTTCGTATATGCTCAATTCTGGGAAATAATGCTGCAAAAAGCATTGAGATAACCATTCAAACTTTGGTTTTTTCCTGCCTTCCTCCAGCCTGAGAGAGAGGAGTAGGATGAGGTTGGCTTTAGCAAATGGAACTGGCATCCAGAGCACTACAAGGAGAGTTTGCAGGGTCACTGCTAGTGTGGAAGAATGGAAGTTTATAGCAAAGATAAATACTTACAGGGGAACACTGAGGCTGTGGAATGCAAAAAGATGAAAGATGTCTGTGGCTTCAAAACAGGGAAAACAAAATTTTTGCAACAAAGGTGGGGTGGTGGTTTTTGTTTATTTGGGGTCTTTTTAGCTTTCTGTTTGTTTTAATGTGTTTTCAGTATCCTGTTACATTTTTTTATTGCCATTTTTATTGACTGAAAACAAACTTAGTCACTGCTGGAAATAGAAGGGAATTTTAACTTAAATTAATTTTTCATGCAGGCAAAAGATCATGCAAAAATGGGAATAAAAGAAGTGAAAAACCGCTTGAAGCAAAAGGTACTTGAAGTTCTTATTCAAAATGTATAAGCACCACGTCTGAAATCCTTAGCCACTGAAAGCATGATGTGATCAATAGGAAGCTGTTTGATACAGTGTTGTTAGCACACTTCAAAATGCATTACCAGCTGTCCTGGATTTTTCACACTTATAAATATTCACAGACACAAAAAAAATTGTCTTCAAATACATTAAAGCTCTGACTTAAACCCACAAAAGCCAGAAAACTGAGTGTTCTGCTTGGAGTGGTCCTGCTCCTGTCCTTTGTGCTGGGGCACCATGTAAGGGGACTGCATATGGACTGGGAACTCTTCCCTGCAGTTCTGGGAGTGAACTTGTTCCAAAGGGCAAATTGTTGTTATTTTTGCAGTAATCAGTCAGGAAAAATAGCATCGTGTTTGTCTGCCATTGGGAAGGGGATTTCTGCATTTCTTGAATGTCTGCTCCAAAGTTCAGACAGGAAAAAATTTATTAGAATTGGAGGAAAATAATTCCATTGCCAGTTGGAATTACTGGAGGAAAAAATACTCAAACTGTTTGTTGTTTCCCAGATCTGTGTGTGTATTTGTAAACAGCACAATTCCAAACTGCTCTGCTGTGTTTGAGAGATGGGTTATCCAATCCCAACTGCTTCTTTTAAATCAGAGGTATGGTCACAGTGGCACACACCTCATGAGTAGATGGGTAACTATGCCTTGGGTTATTGCAGATACTCCCTTTATTCTGGGCATCAGAGCTCTCAGAGTCATGGAGGAAGCCAGACAGTTGACCTGTTGAGAGAACTGAAGTTCTTATTCAGAAATTTCTATTCAATATGTTGCATAGGAGTTGTGTGGGTTTTTTTTAAATCTACGCTCTCTCTGTAAATTTCTTCTCTAAATTTCTAGGCCATCCTCTTAAGTTAGGGCTACAAACGTTGGTGGGCAGACAGAAATGCACCTGAGCCTGTCACCAGCCTGTTCCTCCAAAGGGGTTTCTGTGCAGCCAGGCTGTGATGCAAGGAGCTGCCTGTGTGCATTCCAACTGCTGTTCCCTCTCTAAACACTCCAGACATTGCTGCAGATCCTCAGGGAAGATAAAGTTGCTTCAGATGCTTTTATGCCATTTTATTTTATTACTCTACATTGTACATGATCACTGTAGGTATAATTTGAAAACAATAGAAATGTGAAGCAGTTTTCTTGTACATGGATTTCTTTATGACATTCCATGTGTTTCACTTCTGGACATAACCTTCCTAAATAATAGAATGTTTGGCCTTCTCATGTGTGTTTCTGAAGCCGTTGGAGCTGTGTAACATGACCAGATTTTTTCTTGCATTTTAAATGCTAATAGAATTGTGTGCTGTTGTGTGACATTTGTATACGAGGCTGAGAAAAGCCTCATTCAGTCATTGCTTTGTTTTATTATTATTGTTGTCTTCCTGGTCTGTCAGGCAGCAGGCTTCCCTTTAAAAAACACATCACATTTACAACTAAATGGCCCAATTTTGTTTCACCTTCCTTATTATGTGGTGTTTCTATAAGTGAGATGTTTAAACATGATTGTTCAACATAGGATTTCACGAGAGCTTAAAAGATCGCTGTGAGTAGTTGACACACACTGCTCTACCTCTTCTTCCTTTATTATTCTGTCCTTTTCTATCCCATCCTCTTCTCCATGTGAATGCAGATAGGAAGGTAACTAAAATTAGGGATTGCTCTGTTAAAAGTGATAAAAATAGCAAACATTGTTTTGGTCATCCTCATTTTTAATCTAAATGTCTGTGCTGCTCCATTATGGGTCTGTTATGCATAGGTCTATTAGTGCATCCTCCCCAGATTTTATGTAAGAGCATTGTATTTATCCTGTGTTTCCTTGCTAGCATGTGTAAGTGTTAACTGTCTGACATTCTGGTATCATTAAATACTTACTTTTTGCCAAATTTGGGATGCTAGTCTTTCATCTTCTAAGAGTAACCTAAGGTTATTTTTAAACTGAACTTACTATCCACTGCAGTTTAACATACTATTTTCCATTATTAATATAGAAAGTATGTGGGCCCCTGGTAAGGAAAAGTCAAATATAAACATCCCTTTTCCAGTTCTTGCTGCCAAATCTGAGCAGCTTCTGTACAAGACAGAATTTAAAATTGCAATAAAGCTGGAGGTTCTGCTTCCTCCAACTCTGCATAGCAATGGTGACCTCTTAAATATAATCAAGAGCCCATTTTGCCCTTGGTCTGCTCCAGTCTTGGGTTTGAATTGCAAATGAGAAATGCAGGATTGACCTGTTGAGAGGTCACTGTGGTATGTGTAAGGTCCTTCTTTAATATGATAGTGGAGATTGAATGGGGCTCCATTTCCATCCCTTGTTCATTTGTGGTGCAGTATTTCAAAGCAACAGAAATAGTTTTCAGAGGATTCTTATGAGTGAGAGCAAATAATTGTTAATAGATACAGCCTGGTAGCTTTATTTTATATCTGATACAGTTCTTTTTTTTCCTCTTTTTTTTCTTTTTAATTTCCTTTTGGGGTTTTTTTTTTGTGAAGGCTGCCTTTTTCCATCTCACAAATGGACGTGGTGGTCAAGTCCCTCCGTTAGTGGCTCATTTGAAGCTTAACTGCATAGAATTAGGAAGAAGGAGGAATATGAATGGTACCATCCTCAACTTTCAGTCATGAGAATGGAATGTACTGAAAGCTCGGGCTAAGACAATTTATATAAATGGTTGGGCACTTGGCATTAGTGTATTCAACATTATTTTAGTTACTAGAGGCCTATGTGGCTCTAGTTAATGCCTGGTATTCTAGAAACAACTCATTTACAGCTTTATAACAACCTCCATGATGTTGGAGGCATTCAGGATGTGTTTTGCTCCTCTAGCCAGCGTTTGCAGTCCATTACAAAATTTAAGATCAGGTTTCACTGTTTTTTTAACTCCAATGTGTTTTCATTGAAGGTAGAAAACAAACTTTTGTGAAGCAGAATTTGCTTTGATGAGTGAAGTAGTATTGATGATTTGTTTGCCTTTGGGAGATGTTGAAAAAACAGAGGAATCAATTAATTTAATTCTCATAATTTATTAAGCAGCTTTTAAAAAATACGCTGTGGTTTCATTGGAAGTCTGTGCACCAAACAGTGGAAGTAGGCTTTAGGAACACGTTATCTTTTATATGCAATTACATCATCAGAGAAGTAGAGACAATCTATAGAAATAAAAGCTCAAGGATTTGCAGTGATCGTTACACATCTGAGGGGATTTTGCTTAATGGCTTAATCTCCCTATCTTTTATCTCCTCCCATTCCCCTCATGTCCAAACTTTTGTGTCCTTTTTCTGGCTTTTGGGGGATCTGCCTGGGAAGGTGCTTTGCTTTCCGTTGCTTCCCAGCTGCTTGCTGCCTCGGTTGGAGCCACAGCTCCAGGCAGGGCTCACACAGGCTGGGTGGCCCTGGGGGCGCTGCAGCTCCAGGCACCTTCAGCGTGGCTCCACCCCCCCAGAGGTTTGTGAGTAGGGTTTGTGTTCAGTGCCACTGCAGGGAACGGTGCTGCCCTAGGCTGTGTGAGTCCAAAACTGAGCACATCCCTTGGGGGCTCAGTGCTGTCTGGAGCTGGAGTAGGAGTTTGACAGACACTCAGGTTTCTTGTCATTGCCTTGTTTTGGGGCTCTTTGTTACTAATTCGGAGGACTTTGTTGTACCTTTTCAAGACAAGGTGGCATTGTGCAGCTGGAGGGCGGGGGGAAGAAAAAGTTTTTCTCTCTAGTTTGACCTTAACAAGTTGTTAATTCCCCACAATCCTTATGCCCGTATTGGGGAACCACTGCTCTACCAGCTGGATCTAAAGAGGGGTCTCAGCTTCTCTGTGGAGCAGACAAAGCCCCTTAGAAAGTCCATCCAGCTTTTTGTTTCATTTGACCTAAACACATTAGGTCAGTGTGTGTCCAAAGGAACCATTTCTAATTGGCCATCAGCTTACACGGCTCATTATTGTACCTGAGCGAGCCGGGGGCTCGCGGGGCCGTGTCAGAGGTCAGGGAATCAAAGCCCTGCCGGTGGCAGCAGCCACCCTCAGGTCAGCCTTGCAGAGCTCCAGCGTGTGCAGCCTTCTCTCCATATTTACCCAGCATTATTTCCTTGGCATTGTTGCAGAGATGTAAGGTTTGGGGCCCACTGCGTTACAGACTGTTTCTCAACTCACTTTCAAACTCTTTGCTCCTTCTCTGATTCCTGGTGTCTGCAGGCCTTTGTCTTTTTCAAAACCTGTGTTACACACCCCGTGCCTGTACTTGCCAAGTCCTCTAACCTGGGCTGGTGGGTCACTTCACTTCTGGAGATGAGAACTAATGTCAAAGCAAACAAAAAGTGTTCTGCCAGGCAGCCCTCGGTGTTGTACCCTCTCCTGGAGACATGTTCAGTGCACACAGACTCCAAGATGAAATGCAAAGCTAACTAAGCTCTGAGTTCCATCTCTCCTTGCCACTTCCACCAGTAATTGTTCTGCTACGGATAATTCTGTGCATTACGTTAATGGAATTACTGTGTTCATTTAGGTTTACAATAAGCAGAATGCCTTGTCCCTGGGCTTCTGTTGAATTCATTTCTACAACAGAAAATCTGAGCTATGTTCTTTTTCTCCACATGCACTTCCTGGCTTTTGCGTGTTCAAGTCATTTTATTGAATGTCCTGTTTGCACCACTGGTACTGGGAGGAGAGAGGGGCTGTGTACAAGCTCTGATGGATGAAATGCTCTATTCTAATGATGTTTTCTTTTCTGTACTTTGGTGTTTTTTTCCCCTAACATCCAAATTGTTAGTCAGCATTATCCTCTAGTGTCTCCTTTGTGCACCTTCCCCTCACTCAGGAGTGTTCCTGGCCATGCTATTCACCTTTTCCTACCACACAGGACATTGCTGAGAACGGGTGCTCGGCAGCACCGGAGGAGCCCCTGCCAAGGACAGCACCATCGCCACTGGTTGAGAAGAAGGACCCCAAATTAAGAGAGGACAGAAGACCAATCACAGTACATTTTGGTCAGGTAGGTCTTAGTGTAAGGTTTTTCTCAATCATGTGACTCAGCAAAAATAGTTCAGAGAAAAGTCATGATAATGAATATGCCAAATGCTTCATTATCTTTGTGCTATTTTAGTTTTGTTTTGGGGGATTCCAAAACTGGATTTTTCTGATGTTTACTGGTTCCTTTTGTTCATACGATGATTTTGAGGAAAATAAACCATAAGTGAATGGGGGGTGATGCATAATTATTGTAGCAATTTTGTAAATTATTTTGCAGCTGTTTTAGCATGCAAGGTGCTACAGCCCTCAGGACTGAGGGTGTAGAATTTAAAACATCCCCTGTTATCTAGCCAGATCATTAGTGTCAATATGGAACACCCAGCTATTAAAGCATTTGAACATTCTCTGAAAATTAAATGCGATGAACTAAGATGGAAAAATCAATTAATAGCTTGTTAGTGTGCTCTGTATTCAGTATTGACAGCTGAGCTGTTCACATTAGTTACTCGTGTAATGTTTCTTTTGATATGTCTGCAAAACAGAGAGTTTGGGGGGGGTTGAAGAGCTAGCTGTTTAGAAAATGTTGTAGTTGCTGTGATTTTCATGGAGAAATATCCACCATTTATTATCAGTTTGCCAGTGTTCCCTTATTAAGTATAGCCTGATTCAAAAAATAACGTGATTTGTGTTCACAGTTCTCTTTTCTTTTGCTGTATCTATTCTTTATACTGTTCTGACCAGAAAACAGGAGGGAATATCTATATTTATTCTAAGGAAGCAAAGTGTAATTTTAAAGCAGTTGTAAAACATTATAAAATGTGAAGCAAACCAGTTTTAGAGAAGTGTCTATGAATATAAACCAGTCGGTGTGGCTGCACTCACTGACTGTTCAGGTATTGGTCAGGGCTACCCAAGATCTGATCAGTGCTCAGAGCAGTGTTGTCTGCATCAGTTCAGAATTAGACTTATTCCTTTCAGTACTTTCTCCAGTGTGCTGAATGTAAGTTCTTGGAGACTTTTAAAAAATCATTCTCTTCCAATTAAATATTTTCAGTAGAGATTTATTTTTCTGTTACCTTCTGTGCCAGTACAGTTGAGAGGAATTGGGGCTACTGGAGGAATGCAGCCATCTAGCTCCAGCAGGGACATGTTACATTTCATTTGAAGCAGTCAGAAATCAGATAATATTACAATTTATTTTCAGTTTTTCCTTTAGATTTTTGTGAACGATGGATGGTTCAAACATGATGGTAGATTAATGAAATATATATTTGAGTGGTAAGTGCAAATTTAAATTCATGAGGTTATTTTAACAGTCACTTTCAAATTTTTTAATGATCACTTTTCTGTGTCGAAAGAAACACACATCAGCTTTCCTGACCCCTGCCTGTGGGGAGAGACTCGCTGGCTAAATGCTTATTGCTGTCATCACATTACAAATGTTGCTTTCCAAAAACTGATCTGACTTAGCAGTTGTAGGGCTGTCTGACTCACAGCCTTCGTCCTGGCACGGGTCTGCTTTTCCTGATAGCCCAGTGCCAAAACAAAAATGAAATCATACGTTCATTCAAAAGGAAAAGATGTTCAGGTTTATGAAATATAGATTAAGGCTTTGGGGAGAAAAAAAAGCAGCAACATTTACTGTATAAATGGGAGATGGCTTCTAACTCGTGATTAAAGGCAGAGATTTTAGTGTCACTTTTAACTCTGTCTAGAATACAGAAGGTGGGAACAATTAAAAAGGCACAAGAACTCTTAAATAAGGGCTGTTTGTGCATTCACAGCTGTTCTAAAGTGAAGAGGATGAAAGCGGCTTTTTTCTCATTGTCGGGGCTCTCTCGGAGCGCAGCATTGTGCGGCTGGCAGCAGGTTTAAAATGCATGCGTGCGCTGGGGTCAGGGCCCGGCTCGGGGCGCGGGCGGCGCAGGGAGCCCGGCCGCAGCGCTGCAGCGGCGCTCGCCGCCGCGCGGGCCTTTAATTGAGACGTGCTGTCAAAGTGACAAACACATTTGCATACAGTCTATTTATTTTCCTCGCAAAGGTCTGCAGTCTGCTGTTGGTTGAACATTCTTAATCAGCTCGCTGTAAGTGAGCCGGCAGCGAGCTGTCCTGCGCTGGGTGCTTCTCTTCATTACATGACAGATTAGCTAAAGGGGGATGGGCTAGCGAGCCAGCAGCAACCTTTAATTTTAACTCATTATCTCTCACCCTAGAGTGAGGGAGTTGCTAGCTTTTCCAAACACAGTTGTGTATCCGCAGTTGTTAGGCTACAGAAAATATCAGTAAAATATCTTGAAATGCCCCGTGAAAGCACAGGCCCTCAGCTGATGGCTCACCAGAATTTGGCAGTAATTAGCTGACTGAGAGAGATTCTGGCTCATCTTGGCAAGTGGTGATCAGGCATCATTGGAGAGCTTTGTTTATTATGGAATTGTTGTAATGATGCTTTCTGTAATACTAAGACATTGTGGGAAAGCTCTCCTTGATGGTGAAAAGGATTTTAGCCAGACAGCCTGGGGCAATGTAGTAAAGATCTTAACAGAGTGTTCTTAGTAAGACACCACGGGGAGCGTGGGACCACTGCTTTTCCTGGGTGGGATTTGGCATGCTTTACCCAGTGTACCTTTCTTACTGATCCCTGCATCAACCAAATGCAGGAACTGTCACCACAGGCTCTGGGACAATGCAACTGTACTCAACAAGTAGCAGGAGCAGTACAGGCAGCTCAGGGTTTAATGGGTGGGGAGAAGAGGGAACAATTTTCAAGCCAAGGCCAAGATTCAAATGAAAGGTTTGTAGTACTGAGTAGTGCTCTGTGTTGGGGGAAGAGTACGGTTAATTATTATGGAAGATCCAGTGCTACAGAGAACATGTCTTGTGGGGCTGGGCTGATGGTTGGACTTGATGATCTTACCAGTCTTTTTCAACCTTAATGATTCTATGAATGTCTTACTACTCGATTTCTTCTGGTTTTTGTCTTAAAACCTGACCAAAATGTCCTTAAAGCATTGGAACACATGCTGCATATTCAGCTGCCAGAGCTGCCCTCGGGATCCTTCCCAGTGTGCCAGGCAGGGCAGGCACTGGGAGCCCAGTAAGCCCTGACCAGGGCAGAGTGGGACACTAATGCAGGTGATTTATGACTCGAGGGGTTGGGCTCTTGTTTCCATGCCCACGCTTGTACTTTTTAGATAGAACGCATGTGTGTGTGTTGTCTTTGAGCTGTTTGGGGAATAAACACTACACAGTGTCATGGTGACTCTTTTGAACAGGTTCCTTGTCCAAGCAAGCAGATGTTGGGGCTACTTTGGCAGGACCCACAGGGTTCCTAAAGGATTGGTACTTGTGCCCAGTCTTCCCACCAGCCTGGGA
The DNA here is from genome assembly GCA_013398075.1 of Notiomystis cincta. NCBI lineage: Eukaryota > Metazoa > Chordata > Aves > Passeriformes > Notiomystidae > Notiomystis > Notiomystis cincta. Next base: position 35,045 of record VZRX01016379.1, read on the forward strand.
GGGGTGGTGTGAGCACACAGGGTGAGCCCAAGGGCTCCAAAATCAAACCTACCCTTAGGAATGTTCTTCCTTAGGAACTTTCCCATAGTCAGTAGCACCACTGATTTAATACAATTAAGCCAGCGAATGATAAGCTGCCAGAAACATCACTTGTTGGGAAAGGGAATCATTTCATTAGAAGCAAGTGATCCTGGCAGTTCTGTACAGCTCTCTAATTGTTCTATTATAATTAGAATGTCTTTTGTCAGCTTAGCTGAGTTTATGTTTAGCTTAGCTGAGTTTATGTTTTCTATGGGTGGTTTTTATTTACCAGCAAATAGGATATTTAATTCCATTTATGTACCAAAAGGTGTAAAGCTTAAGAAAATACAAAAGACTCTTCCATGTGTATCTTTAGTAGAGAGATTCAATCATGTTCCACTCTTGATGTGAACTACCTGGAATCAGTGCTCTGGGGACTAATGTAAATAGCTATGAAACAAATGGAAAATGCACTAATGTACTGAAGCAGCTTGTCTGACTGTGGAAAGGCTTCTCCAGGTTCTCTCTCTGGCTCATTCTGACTGCTGTTAAACCCTTGCAGGCCACAGCATGGAAATTGCCATCTTATTTGCTGTTTTGAGCCCTTTTGCTGTAAATGAACATGTTCATTTTTCCTATTCACAGTCTGCACTTGGACACACAGAACAAACAACTCTGCTTTGTAGGGCAGTGCTCTTCTTCCAGGAGATTAAATGGCATTAAGAGGTCAGGGGGAGATGGGGAGAACACCAGCCAGCTACATTCCAGGAATGCAGAACTGGATCGCTGAGGCCAGAGGCAGCAGAGGAGGGATTATCTCCAGCGTAAAAGGGATGAAGTAGGGAAGGGAGGAAGGCTCCTTTGCCAGACCCTGTGACTCCCTTCACACCCAGGTGCATCGGAACAATAGCAGATTCCCCTAGATCACAGCAGGCATTGTGTGTCACTGAGGTAGAAACCAAAGGGGAAAGGGGAAAACAAGTTCATTTGCTAATATTCGTGTAACTGTATGCTCTGGTTGCAGAGCCAGCTCCTCCTCTGGCCACTCTGAGCTGCTTGGACAATAGCAAGACCTTCATTAAGAAAATGAGCCTCCCTTCCACTCTTCCCCACGGATGAGCAATGCGGGTTCCCATTTCCTTTCTCTGGAGCCACATGGGGTTTCCTCCCTCTCTCCATTTGATTCTTTATGGATTTAGCAGAAGTATAAGTTCTTTAAAATGATTTCGTCTTCAGAAAGCATATCTTCTACCCTCATTTGTTCTCACTCCTTTCTTTGCCTGTTCCTTTAAGGAAGGAATTCAGTGTTGCTCAGTAAAAGTCACCTCACAAGAAAGACAAATGTCTTGGCCCGGAAGCACTTGTCCATCTAATGTCTGCTTGAGACCGTTCAAATGTCCCATCAGGTTCTCAGAGGACAGTGTTCTTAGTCAGAGGGGTAAAACAAATGTCAATGGGCAAGACAATGGTGCATTGGATTGAAACTGTGCTTTGTGATGTGCAGGATTAGCAGAGATGGCAATCCATGGGGTGGGAGTTAGGGAAGGCCTGCACTGGCCACGTGTACCAATCTGGGACAAGTGTGTGCAGCACCTGCAGAGCGTGCCCAGGGTCTCTGCTCCTCCTGCACCTGCTCCCCAGGGCTTCCCAAGGAGCAAGCACAGCTGGGTTCTGTCCCACTGCAGCAGGGGGCCTGTGCCATGCCATGCAGGGATTCGTGTTTTGCAGTGAGATTGTGGCCCCAGTCTGCATCCAGCAGATGTGTTCCGCCACAAAAAAGCACAGGCAGACTATGGCTTGTAGTGTTTTCCAGCTGTCTCAGTGTTTGAAGCACTCCTTACACAGGGGTGATAGGAATCACTGTCCTGCCCTGGGTACATTGTGTCAGGTGCTGCAATGGCTGGATGTGTGAAGGGAACGCTGGCAGAGCTGACCTCCCCGGGCTTGTGACAAGCGACAGCAGCAGTAATGTGTCTGCAGAGTCTCCTTGTTAGTCCTGTTCTGCTGAAGAACCCATAAATATCTCGTAGAGAGGATCTTGGTCCATCACTGCTGGCATGTGGAAGGAGAGTTGTGCTTTATAAATAATACATACGTAGAAAATAAATACATCAGTACATGCAAGGCTACCCAAATCACCTAGATTGACAACTTGAGGAGAGCTCGCAGTGTCTTATGGATGACTTGCTTCTCTATCAATGTAGATCAGCATCCAGAAGCTTCTTATGTATTACTTATGAAGTTGATATGTGCAGTTAGGCCAGAACTGTCTGAATTGACCTCAGGGCCACTGGATTAAACCAGGAGATTAAAGGGAAAGAGTATGTGAAACATATGATTCTTCTAAGTGCTGACCCCACTGTGACTGTTTGTTTGGCCAGGAATATTTTAGATTTACCCTTCAGAGCTGGGCTGATGAATACCACATAAAACAGTTGTGAGTGGCAGGCTGCAGACAGAGGGTCCATGTTCTTCTGTGGGTGTGTAGGGGAGAGTGTCCCCCCAGTTATGCAGCCTGGCTTGGTGAATGATGAAGCTGAGCAAAGAAGGGAGTCATTGCTGTTTATAGAACTCCTTAAATGAGACACCATCTTTTTTTTCGTTTTTTTTTCTGTGCAAGTATTCCACTTGCTAGAGCAGAATAGCTGTTAAGGGATAATAAGGGATATTTCCATTTTCCAACATTTTAAATCATGTAGGTTACATGATCTCTTTGATTTGAATTCCAACATCAGGACCACAGAAAGCCAACGTAAAGCTGGCAAAATGACCAGCTAAAAAAGAAAACACACACAAACCACTGTGGCTTTTTTTTTTTTTAATTTGATATTGCATTGCTGGATTTTCTAGTATTTTAAATGAAAAATATATGTAGTTAGTTCCATGTTGACAATGTCCTTGAGGATTTGACAGTGAGATTTTCCAGCAGTTGCTCTTCGTTAGAATCCTGGTGGTGTTTAATAAGGCAGCCAAACTGCTGGCACCTCGGGCTCGTGTTTGTTCTCCGAGGGCTCGGGGCTGCTGCAGTAAGCACATCGACCAGGGCTGATCATTACAAGGGCGTACGCCACCATGAATAAAAATGTCACACGTTCTCCCATCTCACAGCGGTACAAAATGTCAGTCCTGTCAAACAGACATTGCAGGTAGCACTGAGCAGTCAGTACAAATTGGGAAGCCGAATATTCCCCCAGCTTTCTGATATTCTTCATCTGAAGCAGAAGAAAAACAGTTGTTAACCTATTAGCTGTGATTTTAAACTCTGCTGAGGTAGTAGATGGATAGGCTTTAAACATGCGGATAAATATATTCCTGGGATCTGGGATTTTTTGCAACATGTCTCTCCATCCATGTATGTTGAAGAATAGGCAGAATGAGAAACCACAACAAAATGAACCTCATTTTGGTAGAAGTCCTCTGGAAAAATGATCATCTCAGTGAGTTTCTCTTTCAACCCCTTCCCCGTTTTACTTCTGAATAGGTGTACAAAAGCTCTCCTTGCTGGTTTGCTGTAATCCAGAAAGGGCCTGCTTTGACGAGTTAAGGGAGTTTTCCTTCATGGTCCTGTCATTATGCAGCAGTGTCACAGAGAGCTGGGGTTTTCTTCTCCTTCTGGGCAAATGAAGGCTGTGCTGCTTCAGGGTAAGGCCCTTTGTGGGGTGCAGAGTCCATAGGATGTGTTCCTTCCTGGCTTAGTGTGGTACCAGGAACATCCCTGTGTGTTCACAGAGTTATCCATCTAGGATTGAGGCATGGATATTGTCAGGGCAGGATTCTGCTGTTACTTCAGGGTCCAGAAAAAGATCTGGTGCAAAAAGTTAAGTGCAAAGTGATGCCAAAATATCAAAGAAATAACAAGAAATTATACAAAGTCACCAGTGGTTGCCTGAGGGGACAAGGAGAATAGGTAAAAGGAGCTGCAATGTTCTGTGTCACAGGGAGTATCTCAAAGAAATGGGCTCAAAGTCCATTCTTTGTTTAGAAATTTCTTTGGTTTTTCTGATACCACCTCGAAACAAAAACCTGGTGTGTGTTTAGAGTAGTGAATTGTGGCAAATAAATCCCCTGCCCAAACAGTGGTGAGTGCTGGAGCACATTGCCAAGGAAGGCCTGGTGAGGAGCAGGGACGGCAAAGCTCTGCAGGACCAGAGCAGAGCAGGTGGAAAGGGGATCAGCAGAACCCTGGCCTGCTCCTGCCTTGGATAGTTGTTGTCTGCAGCATGACCTTTCATTATCCAGGGCCTCACTATGTGGGAACAGAATGGAAACAACACGTGTGAGGCTTCTTCAAGCCAGAACAACTCTGCATTAAATATTTTGTGTTCTGTAGGCACCTGTTTGCTGTGGGTAGAGGTACCTGCTGCACATAGCTCAGTGTACAGTGGCTTTCAGACTGTGGTCTGCAGCACCTGGGCTCTGTGCCAGGTAAATAAGAGGCTGTTGACAGGCATCTCCTTTGGAAAATGTCAGGAGTCCTCAAACTGCAAAGTGTCAGATAATATCAGTTTAATGGTTCAGGAGTGGTTTACATTTTTTTATAAGAACTGAGTGCATGTGTAGATGGGAGGGGGGTCAGCCTTGATGTTCAGCTGCTCAGCAGACAGAGAGTGGAGCACTAAGTGGTCACCATCTCAGATTTTACTGATACCACCTTCTGTGGGTTTTACTGCTGGTTTCTGTAGGACAGAGACTTGCCTGTCACTGTAGCTGGGAAGTGGTCAGAAGTCTTGACAGGTCTTTAACCACAGATACCATCATATTCCTCCTATCTACAGAACAACACGTGCTACTTCAGGCATGGCCTGTCCAAGGCTCCTGAACACACAGAGAAAAATGTATCCGTGTCATTGTCAAAATTCTTTCTTTTCTTTCTGTAATTGCAGACAAAAGAAATAAATACCATTCAGTTCTACAGCCCAGGTGTTTATTGTTTAAGGCATGTGCTTTTAGAATAGCATCAGTTATCAACAATAATAATCCACAGTGGTGTTCCTGTGGTTTGGGGATTTTGGCTTTAGGCATTGCTGCGTTTTTGCCAGACTTGTTCTACCTTCCCAATCTACAAATGTGGCTTGAAGAATGAGGCATCCCTTAAAACATGGAGATTATTTTTATCACAGGACCCAGCAGATTTCCGTTGAAGTATTTCAGAGTGTAAATTAAAAATATATGCTGTAAAGCATACCCTGTTCCTGTCATCCCAGTTTGTGAGCTGTACATATGGGAGCATGTAAAAAGCAGAGTGTGCTGTGCAGGGATCTGGATGGATAATAAAACAGCTGCCTCGTAGATTCCGTCTGCTTTCTCTACTGAATCTTTTTAGGTACCAGACATTTTTCAGTGTTGTTATTTTCTCCCCTTTTTTTTTTTTTTAATTGAGTGTTCAGTTGAGGTCCAGCGTGTTCTCCTACAGTCAGCACTTTGGGTCTTCTGCAGCCTGGTGTGTGTGAGCCTGGCTTAATCCAGCACAAGGCATCTCTCTCCCGTGGCTGATTTGCTTTAAAGTATTTTCAAACCAGTCCTCAATTTCAGAAGGAAATAAGATATTCATGTAGAAGAGCTTTGCTCTGGAAATAGCCTCGCTGCTAATTGAGAAAGACAAACACTTCTCTCTCCACATACTGACAAACCAGTTCTCATCTGGTTGTGTTTCCTTTAGGCATCTCCTTCTGGTTGCACTTGTTGCTGCACATGAACTAGCACCTCTAATTTACTCACAAGGCTCTGTTTTGAATACTTTAAAAAAATATCTGAAGACATCCACAATTAGTTTGAGATAATATTCTGCTCACAAGCTGTTACCTCGCAGACCAAAAGTTACCCTTTTGTAATGTTTTCTCCTGTATAAAACCCTAAATAGCTGTATTATGGAAGTTCCTTGGGTATATAATAGCTACTTTATGAGATGTGAGATGTATAATTTTTAAATAGTATTTTGATAGTGTAAAAGTGAATGTAAGATTTTTCTTGTTCCAGCATCTCATAGCTTAAAGTCACTTGTCTGATAATTAGTGAAGCAGTGCCAGATCTGCAGTCATAAAAATGGCTTTCTGCAAATTTTCCGTCTTGTTGCTTCAGAAGTATTTAGAACAAGACAATTAAGCAAATATTCAGAGGAAAAGGGTAAGCTGGTAAACAGCTATTGGTGAGAAAGTGCTAATTTAGACATTTCTCCCCTTCACAGAAAAAGCCATAGTACATATATTTAGGACCATACCTGGAATAGCAATTTAGCAGCTTTTAGCACTGCAGCCATGTGCTGCTTCGTGCCCATTCCTCCCTACAGCCCAGGTAATTAAGTTGATATTCCAACACAGCTTCACCTGCTGACCTTTTAGAAACAATGTGTTTTGCAGCATTAACAAATTAACTTCAAATCAGTGGCTCTCCCAGCAAACACAGAGAGTTTGAACATGCTTGCTTATCCCACTGTGGTGACAGGCTGGAGCACCAACGCTGGCAGCGCAGCTCTGGGAAAGCCCCTGTTCCCTGCAGGCGCCTCCCTCGTGCCCTGGGCCTGCTGCAGCCTGTGTTCACAGCCTGTTGAGCCACGCCTGTCCCTGCTCAGTGCACGGAGCACTGCTGGCTGGGCACTTCTGCCTCTCCCTGCTCGAGTTCTCCTGGGGCTCAGCAGTGCAGTGTGCGGTGCAGCACAGACCAACCTCCCAAAAACTCCAGCACTGGGAGCACTGCAGTGGGTAACAGGAGTTGGAATCTGAGTGGTGGATTTGCCCGTGTTGTTACAAGCGCTGAGGTCACAGTTCTGAGAGTTAACGTGGTGCCTGTTTAGAAGTCCAAGAGACAAAAAAGTTTCTACACCTTTAATCTTTTCCCAAAGCAGCATTGGTATGTGTCTTTATTGTGGGAACACATAGAACTATTTTTTGATCAGAGATGAAAGCTTAATAATATGTGATATTTAAATCTCAGCTGGAAAAAATAATCTAGTGACACTCAAGATTTTAGTACAAGTGTTTTTGAGTATCCTGGTTTCCATTTGTATAAATGTAGTCTGGAACACTTGGACCTCGAGGCCCAAGAATCCACCTTGAACATCTTTGTCGTGTCAGTGCATTTTGGCTGTCTGGTGTGGAGTGCTGTCCCTGCTGCCTTTGGAGTGACAGGAGCTGAGTTCAGCCCGGGCACGGGTACCTGTGCTGCCCAGGCACATCGTAGGGCATGGGGTTTGTCACTGGTTTGGAAAAGCCAAGTGAGAAAAACGGCGTTTTGTGAGGTGAGTATGAAGGTCAATCACGTGCTGTCACATGCTCATGCCGTTTTGCCAGGACATCAGAGGTGTTCCCATGCAGGTGACTTTAATTTAGTCTCCACTTTGCTGCAGCAGCACAGACTCCGCCCGCCGCGGCCGCCGCCCCCAAAGATCCAGCGCTCCTCCAGGCCCGTGAGTAGCTGGGGATTGTTTCACTGCCACAGCTTAACACTGCCTGAGTTACGCTCTTTGTAGCACTACTAAACCCTGGTAGTTTGGATTGTCAAACTCTGCACAAAAGCCATGTGTGAATTATGCTCCTAAACTGCCTTCTCTCTGCTGCGGCACAGCCCTGGGACCCGCGGTTGTTCTGCTTTTCTCTGGCGAGCCCTGCAGCTCTCGGGCAGCTCTGCAGGTAACTGGGGCTGCTCTGGCCACGTCTGGTTTGACTTTTGCAGTGATTTCTTACACACAAAGCCCTGCTAGACTGGCTGGCAGAAGTTTTTAGCCAGTGAGCTTTTGAAGACTTGCACTGAACTCAAATCTGAAAGGAAGCAGAAGTCTGAAGAGAAAATATTTATTCTCTGCAAGTTATGCTTTAAATTAATTTGAGATGCCCTATTCTCCATGTGTGACTAGACTTGAAGAAAGCAGGGTCGATCTTTGGCAGCAGAACATTGGTGCCATGTTATGGACAACACACATGGGGTAATTAAACCCATGGGCTGGCCAGAGGAAGGGACTCTTCCATGGAAGAACTGCACAGAAATTATTGGCAGTGCAGTGCCTGTACATGTTAGGTAGGGATACCTTATCTCAGCAGTTTTTCCCCTGAAACACTTGCTGTAGGACAGTTTTTACCTATGGCCTATGCAGGATGGCATTAAAACTGGACACCCTGCTGCGTCTGCACCAGATGTTTGCTTTTTTTAGAGGCAGAGGCAAGAAGTATCAACTTAGGAGGGATGTTGGGTTTTGGTACAGCACTGGAAGATACTTATGTGTATTCAGGACTGCAGCTTTATGAATATAGTTCCCCCAAATCATCTTACTTCTTGCTTCCTTATCCATACACATACATGCATAAGAAAGAGAGAGATGCAAGTTTTCAAATCTGATCTTGCTAAAACTTGTTAAAATGTGTTTTGGATGAGCAGGTAACTGGTTAACAAGTGCAGCTGGGTGTGTGTTTTAACTTTTGATCTCTGGTGCATGTTCCTGTGTGACATTTCAGTGGCATGTGTTTCTTCTCCTCCCTCTTTTTAACTCTGGGTGTTTAGCTTAATAGAGTCATTTTTATGAATTTTTCCCCTGAAGATTTCTGTTTTCTGTGTTTAAAAAGTAGCATTGACTATGATTGTGTTCTCTTAGATGCAATAGCATGGGAGACCCTCCCAGATGTGTTTCAGTAGGGTCAGACTTTCCATGTACTGTGGGGTTCCTGTAGTGCTTCCATGCCCTTGTGTTCCACGTTTGGCAGGTGTAAGGGAGCGTGTTGTGATTCCTCTATACCAAAGTTGCTGAACTGTAATGTCCAAATGGTTCACATTTATTATGTGGAAGTCTTGTTAAGACTGTTTAATCTCCCAGCTGTATTGTATTAATAGTCCTCACAGTAACATGGTTGGTTCAATTGTCTTTGCTCCCAATGTGATTGATAAAAGGTTGGAAATGTAATAATGAAAGCTCCTGTTGCATTCCTCTGGCTGCGTCAGTAAGTGGAACAGAAAGGCTTCATTCATCAAGAGGAAATTCAAGATAAATGTAAATTATTATAATCAATCCCAAAAATATGCTTGTATCAAATATACATAAATTTGTTGTTGTTCAGAACTGTTATTTGGCTTTCAGTAGTTGCAACACATTTCTCTGTGTGTAAATAATACTTTGTGCAGGCTGCTTTTTCCCTCTCAGGCTTGGCAGCTCCTACAGAGGTGGGTATCAGCAAGTGATTTATCCTGGTCTTGTACACAAGCACTGAAGGAGGAGACCAGGTCCCTCTGCTCTTCCAGCCAGGGCCACATAATACCAGAATTCCTGAGAAATACTTCATGCTGCAAGGAGGAATCCATGGGCACTAGTGCTTGCAGTATGTGTAATTGCTAATAGTAAAGCAAAAAACACAGACCAAAGAAAGGTTAAGGAAGCAGAACAGGGATGTTCTTTGCATTCTGCTGCTTTGGAAATAAGTGGTGGTGATATTATGAAAGAGAGAGGGTTGTTGCTTCTAATTAATGGAGATCTGTTTGGATTAATAGTGGCTGTTTGGAAACTTTATTCAATTAGAAAAAGTTAAAATATAATAATTATGCATAAAGTTGATGGGGACAGTAATAAGCACATTCAACCCTTGTGTCCTGGAAGTTTACCTTTTTTCTTTTGGCTGTGTGCTCACGTAATTGGATTTCTCTGATACTTTTGCATTTGATAAGCATTTAACCTTGCCTCTGTGGCTATGTGAGATGCAAAATCCAGCAAGGAATTGACTTGATTCCTGGCTTTTCCCTGCAGTTCCCCAGGAACAATGCTCTAAATGCTGCTTAGCTTTGTCACCCCACACCGTGCTGGGCTGGGGGCCCCCGGAGCCACCCCAAACTCTCCCCTGTCTCCCTCCTCGGCAGCACACCCACCCGAAAGGTGAAAGTGTTCCCAGCACGCTGACAGGCCAGCTTTACACATCAGCTCCCAGCTCCCATTTAATTAAGCAGCTTGCTTTCTTCCTCTCTTTGCCTTTCTCCTTCGCGCTCTCCTCTCCCCCGTTCCTCCTGCCTGTCGCCCCCCTCTCCCTCACTCCTCTCTGCGGTCTCTCCCTGTTTTATCAGCCCTAATGAAGCAGTATTCTTCATCGATCCTGCTGATTGCCAGCCCATTCCTTTTGTTTGTTGGCACCGAGCCATTCTGCTGCGCTCTGACAGCTCAGCTCCTCTAATTAGCTCTGTTGTTCTTTTCCCCATGTTTCACCACGTTGCAAGTTCAGTTGAAGTTGCCACAAACTTAATCCTTCCATTCCTGCCATAAATTCACATTCTTAAGCTGTCTTTATTGTAGAGAGGAGCAGCCTTGTGTGGGGACTGATCTCCAAGACCTTAACATCTGACCTTTTCATAAGCCCTTTTTCCTCAGAAATAGTGGCAATACAACTCTGGACTTCTTCATCATATCTGCTGTGCACCATTTCCTTTGAAATGAAAATTCAATGCAATAATGCTGCTGCTATTTTCTGCATACTGGTGTCTAGGGCAGAAACACTACACATAATTTGGTGGCTTTCTCCTGGCAGAAAAATTTGATGTTTATGTGCCTGGGAAGAAAAATTTAAAAAACAAAACAAACTGGGAAAGTCTCCCTCCCCAACAAATAATATTTTTTTAAAACTTCCCTGGTCATCCCAGAGCACTCTGGCTGCAGGCCATGAATAGCTCTTTTCTCTTGTGCCTCTTAGGGCAGCACATGCTCTGTGAGGTCAGGAGCTGAGTTGTATTCCCAACTTTATTTGGGTGTTTGGGCATTTCTGTTGAGATTAGCATTGAGCTGCGCCAACAGATCCGACTCTGTTTCAGGTAGAGTTGTACTTTCTTAACAAAGCACAAGGCTGCTGTGTACAATCTGCTCTGATGCTGCAAATTCCTACATTTGACTCCCAGGGATAAGTTCAGCACAGGATTCCTCACCAGTGTAAGCTGGCACATCACAAACTTTGAGCACAAGTGTTTATTCCTTTCCTTGAAATAAGGCTTGTTTGCTTGTGGAGATCCTGGTCAGAAATCAAGCTGCATTTCCATACATCAGAAGGTGATGGATATATATTTGAGACTGGATTGGCAGCCACATCATCCTCCACAGAAAAGCTTTGGATTTTATTACAGACAACAAAAGATTAACGTAGTGCCAGGAGTGATAATGACAATATGGCTGGTGAGGGTTTGTGTTCAGCTGCTGGGAGGAAGCAAACTTTTAATGAAGAATGAGCTGAGTTTTTAATTTTAAAACATTTATCCTGAGTACACATTTTCCAGTGTCCCCATACACAGAAGTCCTTACCTGGGAGGTTGGGTTCCTAGGAGCAAGTGGCCAGAAGGGTCGTGGTGTCGGAGCTGGGCCCCACTGCCCAGTGCAATGTCCAGAGCACACAGACATTCCCAGCTTTCCTCTCAACACTGACTGCACAGGGGGGAGCTGAAAGCTTAGGGAATCTTTTCTCTGAAATTCAGCCCAAACAGGACAGAGTAAACAACAAGGAGTTAGTGACAAGCATATATGTTTCATTTGGAAGTTGTGGGGCCATGTGGTTTATATTCATACTTTAGATTCATTGATGTATCCACATTGATGTGTAACATTGTTGTGGCACAAAAGATAAAGCAACGTGGAATGGGAGATCCCTGTAGGATACTGGTGGTTCTCCACGTGTTACCTGTGTCTGCTGTTGGATCAGGGGCAGTGTTTGATGAGATGTCTCTGTGCGTGTCACAGGTTCGCCCTCCGAGACCTCATGTGGTTAAGAGGCCCAAGAGCAACATTGGTGTGGAGGGCCGGAGGACCTCAGTTCCCAGCCCAGAACAGTAAGTACTGTGCTGCTCTGCTTCTCTGCTTGCATCAAAAGCGTGTTCAGGACTGGGGCTCACCAAAGGAGACATTAAAAAATACTACAGATCAAAGTTAGGTTTTAACTAAGAAAAAAATGGATTTTAAAAAAAATTTTTGAACATTGTAGAGGAAGTGTGAAAAAGCAAGTAACTAAAGTTTGCTTGTGGAAGCATTCTGGTTTACCAAGTTACACACAGTCTGATCAGCCTCTTCAGTGAACATTTTCAGGTTTTGGAGATTTGTTCATCTCTTTGTTGTCTTGGTTTGCACTTTTCCTTCAAGGAAGTTGTTGGTTCCAGCCCTGCAGATGCCGTGTTCTTGCAGGGCTGTACCTGGAGGGTGCAGAACTGTTTATTTTGCAGTGATGGCAGAAGGGGCTGTGTCTGACTCTAGAGTGCATTAACAGGACAGTGATGTCTGTGGGAGCTCTGTGTGAGGGCATGTAGGGCTTCACTTTGCACAGTACCAGCAAATTTATCCCCCTTAAGCTGTGGCAGTGAAGGGCGAATGTTCAGATCAGCTGTGCTGCTGCAGCCCACTGCTCCTGGACAAAAGGGGTTGGTTTCCAGTGTCTCTCCTGTGCATACCAGTACAGGCATGTTCTGTTACCTCAGGGAGGCTTTTTCAGGCACAGTCACTAATGTCCCTTATCCAGGGATTTTTGCAAAGATGACGAAGGGTGTGTGTTGTAGATTGCTGTCAGTGCCAGAGTGGAGTTAGCAATGGGCCCTCAGGGGTGACCCTGACCAGGGAATGGATCTCCTGAGCTGTGGGTGCACTGGGCTGTGGGTGCACTGGGCTGTGGGTGTTCTGAACTTGCCAGCACTGCCCAAGGGACGCTGCTGTGTGTGACAAACACTGCAGGGGCATCAGCAGGCATCAGTGCATGGATAGCTCTTCCAGCCACACCAGGGTGGGGGCACACTCTGGCTTTGGCCTAAACTGAACGGTGATTTCTCCCTTGTACAGGAGTATTTGTCCATTTTACAGTGGAATTTGGTTGCCCTCTTGTGGAGCAGATGCAGCTCCTGCAAAGGGCTGTGCTAGCCCTGCACAGAGGTTGTGGCGATTTTTAAACTAAAAGTATTTTCTTAATATGTAATCTGATGACTCACTGCATGTAGGTGGAGGATAATTGAATCAATTTAACATTTATGTGTGTTCCTATGGAGGATTCTGCATGTTTGGGTTCAGAAGCTGCTGCTGTCTTAGTGTTGCTCATTGCTAACGTGTATCTTCAATTCCTGCCACTATCAGACCACAGATAAGCATAAATATGAGTGGTAAACATTGTACCAAGGCTGGAAATATATTGTATTTTAATTATTTTATTTGGGCTTAGTTTATTGCAGCTAATTTTAGTGAGTTTTTACAGTTCAGCTGCTTTCACAAAATACGATTTTTATGATGTTTCCCACAAACTTTCTTTTTTCTGTCCCAGTAAGAAATAATCTTTGTATAAGTGTTCCCAAATGGAAACAAGAGAGGTGTTGTCTCTTTAAAAGCTCACACTGTTTTCTTTCTCTTGAATAACATTAGAATGAGTGAAAACACTATAAAATATATTTTCACTTGTTTTACCTGGTAGCATTGGAAATTAGGAAATTTATGTCTTTAGTTACATGAGTTAATTCTTTTTATGTGTATAAAAGAAATACATTGTTTCGAGGATCTCGATGCTCATTTTCTAATCAGTCTTCAGTTAAAACACAGGGGATCAGGAGCAGTGACTGCAAACACCACCCAAGACTGTGGCTCATGTCTATTGTAAAACCAGTGTGTTTACAAGAGCTGGGGGGAAGAACTGTTGTCTCCCCCAAAAAAATTTTGGTGGTTTTGCTTTCTATTTCAATAGCAAGTTGGGGGATTGTAGAATTTTGTCAATAATTCAAGGCTTGTGACGTCTGATTCTTAAAAATTTGTCATGAAATCTAAAACTCTAATTTTTTCAGAAAGCTTTTTTAGTTCTAAGGTAAGAGGAATAATTTTTAGAGGAGAGCTCAGGAAATGCTGGATACCACCTGGGGCAGCCCTTGGCACGTGGGATGTGCCTCCTTCGACAGAAATTAGTTGTTCACAGAAAGAATGTGTTGCATTTTTAGCAGAGAGGCAGTTTTTTGAGAGCTCCCTTTTACACCCCAGCCAGATTTCCTGTTAGATGTGGAGCAGGCTCCAGGATCTGTGTCCTGGCTGGCTCCAGGGCAATGTGCAGCCGGAGGAAAGGAAGCGGGGCAGGTTCGCGGTGCCCGGGGCGTCAGGGCTGCAGCCCGTGCTGAGACAGCTCACTGGGGCACTGCAGCCCCCGGAGGGCTCGGCACAGGAGCTCTGCGTTCCCTGGCACTGGGGGTGCCCCAGCGGGCACTGCCCGGAGTTTGGGAGGAGCTGGGCGTGGGCTGTGTGGGCTGGGACAGGCTCGTGGGGCACGGGACATTCCAGGTGTGAGCAGCTGGGGATGATGATGAGGATGATGGTGATGATGAAGGTTTTCCATGGCCTCGCCAAGCAGGGAGCTCTGACACCGAGTGTGCAGGATCTGCAGAAAGCAATTCCAGGGGCAGGGCTGTGCCGTGTTCACATGGAAGAGTTCCCAGGTAATCCCCTCAGTCCCAAGCCTCCTGTCTCATAGCAGCAAGAAAAAGCCCGTGTGTCCAAATCCCTCATTCTCTGCATTTTACTGTCTAAGAGGGACAAATTCGTTAATTCCCTAGGGCTCCTGTGTAGCTGTTTTTTAAAAAACTAAAAATAAAAAAGAATTCTTCCTCAAATCTGGGGAGCCCTTTTCAGGAGAATAATGACAAGTCCATGCACCCTTTTGAACCATAATCTCAATATTCAGGAAAAAGCAATACAAAAAAAGTAATTAAATATATAAATTTAATTTTCTTATAACCAAAACATCCTTTAAAATTATTACAGAATTCTCCTTATTAATTCACATATCCTGCACTCCCATTTTCTGTATATATATTTTTTTCAATCTCAAGTACATTTAAGTGTCAATTAAATTTGAAATATCTACATTTGTCAGCATTTCATTTTTGGCCAGCGTGATGTGCTGCTGATTTGTCCATGCATCCTGACACATGAAAAAAGCTCCCGAGATGCAGATCTTCCTCATTAAAACGGAGCCCCCGCTCCGGGCTGGTGCCGGCGCCGTGGAGCGTCCCGGCCGCGCCGCGCCGGCAGTGACACGGGGTTTGTGGCGANTTTCCCCTTCCCTTTTTCCTTGCCTTCCCGTCTCCCTTCCCCTCTCCAGTCCCTCTCCGTGCACGGGGTCCTGCGAGGGCAGGAGCCGCCGCGGGAGAACTCCCGAGCTCGGTTAATGAAGGAACAAGCCCTTCTGGGGCATTTGACTGCCTCAAGCCAGTAAAAAATGTAGATTTGGGCAGTTTTAGATTGTTCATGCCTGATCTTAGACTGAAATCTCTGACGGAGCACGGCAACAGCCAAACTCGAGGGCTTGTTCTTTTCATTTAAGCTCTTGCCACACAACCAAACCAGGGCCTGTTACCTTGCTCTGTGGTTAAGTTTATTTGTACTGCAGTGCCGTTGGAGATCTGGCCAACACAATCCATGTTATTTCTTCAGAGTGTGTTCCCAGTTCACCGAGTTGCACACCAGACACAGTGCATTTGGGAGGGGCGTGTCTGGAGGCAAACAAAAGGTACCTGAGCAGGGTTCTAAGAGAATGCACCAGTTCAGTTGTTATTATGCAGTTATCAAACATTGAGTGTATCAGCAGGCTGTGTGGAAATGTAGTATCACTCTGGATTTCTGGACATAATTGTAGATTTTCTGGAATCATGTTAGATAGTAATTTACTCTTCTAAGGAACACAGACATCTGTATCTAAGTACAAAAGAAATATTTATAAAGTATCTTTGCTTTCTAATTTATTCTAGGTGGAGCCTTTTGTTAATGTAAATTGAGTTTTTTTATAGTCACTTTCTGAAAGAAAAAAGAAAAAAGAAAAGGAAAAGTTTCAAAATGTTGTAACAAATGTTTCCTGCTGCAGAGGAAGCCCCACCTCCTTCCCCTGGACACCTGTTAGAGCAGGAGAGGGGAAAGAAAGCAATGCACCAGCTTTAATTGGAATAACGCAGACTGATTTACCACCATCAGCTGCAGCCACTGCCACCTGTTAGAGACTTTTTATTAATTAGCTCTGACCTGACTGAATAAACATTCATTGGCAGTGGCAGTTCGGGCCCTCTTGGGCTGTTGGTTGCAGCATCCAACTTCTCTTTTCCTGACCTAATCTTTGAGAACTGATTTTCAGTTAACCACTGAGGAAAGGAACATACACACCTAACTTGACAAACTGCATTTCATACCAATCCTTGGACAGTTTGGGTTTATTCTAGAGTGAGGCACTTTCAAATGTGAAAAATAGATACAAGTAGGAACTGGTGCCCAGAGTCAGCTCCTCTTGTGCATCAGACTAAGTGTCTGTAAAGCAGAGAGGGAGATCTGATGTTTGTCAGAGCTCAGAGAGCCTGAGGAGCAGAGCTGTCTGAAGCCCAGAGGTGCCCAGCTCTGTAGGGAACGTGCTGGGGAGAGGGGGTTTCTGTATTGTGCCCTGCATTGTGCTATGGCTGTAGGCAGCAGTCCCTGCCCTTGGGCACCCCACAGTGCCCTGTCCTTGGCAGAGGGGCTGTGTTCTGTGTTCTGCATTCCCTGCTGAGCTCTCTGCTGTGCAGTCAGTGGGGGTCAGGATGATCTGGGTCTCTGGAGGCCCTGGTTTCTGTCCTCGGGAGCTGTCACTGTGACCACTCGATAACTTCCTTTTCTCTTCCTGTTCCCCAGCCTCGTAAAGCCCATGCGACACTATACAGTCTTCCTCTCTGAGGACTCCTCTGATGATGAATTTCAGCAGGAAGAGGATCCTGTCTCTGGCTTCTCTGAAAACTTTTTCTTCTCTGCTCCTTTCGAATGGTCTATCCTTTACTCTTTTGTTGTGTTCATGCCAGCTTCAAACAGTGGGGTTTGCATTGCTCAGGACACCTGCTCCTGTACTGGGATTTTGGAAGTGCTCCTGGGGCCTCTGTGCAGTGCTTGATGAATGACCAACATTTCTCCTGCTTGTTTGTCCTGATGTTGAGCAGCATGAAAAAGCATCCTCCTGCATGAAACACTGCAGCAACACACAGCTTATGGGCTTCCATTGACTCGAGCTCTGTGGGATGTCACCCTTCCATTTGTCCTTTGTTCCAACATGCTGCTTGTGCTCCTATCCAAACCTTCCACCATTCATTCTTGTGTGGTGCTACTGTGCTTTTGGGTTATCCTGTGAACCTTGTTGCAGTGCAGTTATCAGCCTTTTTCCAGTGTCACCTGTTTGATCCCAGCCTCTCTGGTCTGTCAGGTATCACATCCCTGCAGGTGTCCTCTGAGGGCATTGAGTGCAATCTGACAATTACACAAGCAGCAGGAAGTTTGTTGGGTCTATTTGTATACAGCTTTTGAATTTGTAACTTGTACAAACCTCTGTAACTCGGTTTTGAAAGACGGTGCTGAGCAGCTGGGCCAGAACATCTCGTGGTGCTGTGGCTGGAGGGTTCTGTCCCTGCCCACGATGCCCATGGTAAGGGAAGGAGCACGGCCTGCCCAGGGTGCCCATGTGAGGTGAGGGGAGTCGTGCCAGCTGCGGGTTCAGCTGCACTAAATCCCTCTTGCTGCCTATTTGAATATCCCAGTCCCACAGCAGGCAGGTCTGAGCTGAGCCCTCGCTGAATGTCAGCAGAGGATTTGTTATTTCCTGACCTCCCCTGCTTGAGGATTTCTAGGGGATGAAAAGGAGATAAATTGCACAGAGTTGCATTCATTCTTTTAACAAATGCAGTCACTGGTTTGACCAGAACCTGTAGGAAGAGGGGCCAGGGTACTGTGAGCTGCTGCTTCAGAAATCCGCGTGGTGCAACATCCAGGCAGTTCATGAGCTGGGAGGTGGATGATGCCCAGCCACAGCTGGGTCAGACCAGGCTGGAGAAGGAGGCTGCTAGTGGGACAGAGAGGTCTGCAGTTGCTAAAATCCATTGTGTGCTGCAGACACAGGTTCAGAGCAAAGGCATGTGACTGCAGGCAGGTGGGATGGGGAGGTTCAGCAGAAAAGGGCCAGAAAAATGTTCCCCCACTTGTGTTTGGGGTGAAGAAGACCAGTTTTGTTTGCAGAATATCCCCTGGGGGATTGCAGTGTAACCCAGAGTGATGTGAGACTAAAGACAGCACCGAGGTTTGTGAGCTCCCTGCCCTGAGGCCGTGTGCTGTCACTGTCTGCCTTGTCCGTGCAGTGTCCCTGTCCTGTGCAGGCTCAGTGCCTGCTCTGTGTGTGCTGGGGAGGGAAACCAGCTGGGCTCTCTGTGAATTTGCATGATATAGATGTATTATGATAAAATATGGAAAGAGGAGGAAGGTCATTCCATAGGATGTTTTTGCAGGTCTCACAAACATTTTCTTTTAATTGAAAGTTTGTTTAAATGCCACAGTACAACTGGCTGCCAGTCAAGTGCCAATCCCCACAGCCACGTGTGGCACTTGTTGTTATTAATTGGATGCACATCGTGCTGCTGTTCTCTGTACACACAAAATGCAAATGTGCTGGTTCTGTTTTTGCTGAGGTATGTGCAAGGAAAGCATCCTGCTAACTCAGCCTTGGCTGAGAATGTAAAGGAGGTGTCTCCATAATGGATTGTGGTGTTTCTTGATAAGATGACACCAATGAAATCATTGGAACCTGCACAGTGTTCCCAATTATTGCAGGAAAACACTGAGTTATGTTGTGTGCTGAGTTAGCTCGAAGCCCAAGGATGTCAGAGCGTGCAAAACACGGGGTGCACAGGCCATGCCCAGCCTGAGGGGAGCCCAGACAGGCAGCATGGGGAGCTGGTATCTCATTATCCCTGCTCCGAGAGCTCCCTCCTAAGCCTGGCTGTGCTTGCATGACCACAACTTTCCTCTGAGCACTTCCCACTTGGCTCTTGCCCTTCTGAGCACCCTCAGGTGCCAGGTCCCCTCTGCATGTCCCCCTGCCCTCGGGCACTGCTCACAGCCTGCTCTGCACGGGACTCTCTGAGCTGTATTTGCCACTGTGGAGCTCTTTGTAACTCATCCAACTCCTCAAATTGTGTTCAGAACAAAGAATTAGAAATACGGTCGTTTGCAATGTGATTTTGGTTCTGTGCCAGGCCCCAGCCGTACCGGGCCCTGAAGGAGTCGGACAGTGCCGATGGAGAGGACGTGGGCAGCCCGGAGAAGGCGAGAGAGCCGCTGCCCCCGAGCCCTCTGCTGTCCAGCAAGGCCTCAGAAGTCAACCTCCTGGAAGACATCTTCCCCAGCTTGGAAGTAGAAGCCCAGCCCCAGCCTCTCAGCCAGGCCAAGAGCCTGGAGGACCTGCGGACGCCCAAGGAGGAGGCGGAGCAGCGCTGCTCTTTTGAATACCAGGTCAGGAGCTTCCTGTGCCCTGGAGGTGGCACAGAGCTCATTCTGAGGAACCTTTTTGTATTATTGGGCAGATGCTACTGATAATCATCATCATCATCTATTTTCCAGGGGTTTGCTCGTGTGTTTCAAAATTAATTTCTGAATTAAGAATGGCTTAAACGGGACTCAGTTATAACTGTTTCCTCTAAAGCCTTTGCTTCTGAAGGAGGGAATATTTGCCATGTTCCTCAGAATCTGTTTGCCCAGTAACTGTCACAGTTATCTTTGAAGTTGATGGTCAGCAGTGAGAATGAATAGCTGGTAATTTTCAGGTCCACTCCAAACTTCTTTTTCTTTTATTCTGGCTATTTTGGGCTAAACATCATTTGAACAGTCTCCCTCTGAAGAAATGGGATTGTTTGTGATGGAACATAGCTCAGAAAATGTAAAACTAAAACAGATTCCAAAATCTTTGTCTGACATTAGAGAACCAAATGTCATTTCTACCTTATAATAATATTGAATTTAGTGTTACAATCAGATATTTCATTTGCCAACTTTTTCCATGCAGCAATTCAGTCTTCTCAGCTGCTGTGCCATGGATGCAGGTGTGTGGGCTGTGACAGATGCACAACATGTCCCAGCTGAACACCCCCGTGGAGGCAGAGCTGGAATTGGAGCTGCAGAGCCCTGGCTGGTTCCTGTCTGTGCTTCCTGGCCACAGGCTGTTGTCCCTCTGCACTGCTCGCAGCCTGGGGACAGATCCTCTTCCCTCACAGCAGCCTGAGCTCACTTCCTGCTCTGTGTTGTGAGGACATCACTGAGAGTTCGTGTTTGTTCTGCTCTCTTGCAGAGAATGGATCTTGGTGTGTCGGAGAGGAACAGGATCGTGCCAAGCATGAAGCTGTCCCACCCTTACAACAAGCTGTGGAGTATGGGCCATGATGATATGGCTATTCCCACCAAATATTCCCAAAGCTCACCTGAAAGACCCTTGGCTGCCCTGGGTAACATGGCCCCCATCACCAGGAGACCCCAGAGCAGAGACGGTGGTCTGGCTCCTGCAGAAAAGGATGAATCCAATCCGGCCATTCAAGGGAACATCACCATTCCCAGGCCACAGGGAAGAAAGACTCCAGAACTGGGGATTGTGCCACCACCACCAGCACCCAGGGCTTCCAAGCACCAGGCTCCAGCTGGGTCGGCGGAAATCCTCACCACTCACGGGCGCAGCCACTTGGTTTCAGATCTTATCCCAGAGCCCTTTGGGGCTGGGAATGCGTCCCTAGACCCCGAAAGGCAGCAGTCTGTAAATTCCTCCTCCCACCCATCGCAGCTGCTGTGCAGTGCTGCCGGCACTGCTGAGATGCTGCAGCCCGTGAGGGTGAAGACAGAAGGTGCAGGTAACGAGAGCGACCTGCTGCTGAGCCTGCTGGACCCGCTGAGAACCGCGGGCTGGCCGGGCGGGGCCCCACAGGGCTCGGCCCCGCAGGGCTCCTCCCCCGCGCCCGCCTTCGGCGCCCTGCCGAGTGACTTTGTGCCTCCTGCAGCTGCGCCATTTGCCCAGCCCCTCGGCTATCCCGCCCCAGCTCCACCACCTTTTCTACAGCCATCCCCAAATCCATTCACCCAGACACTGCCAGGAGCCCTTCCAGTGTCCCTGGTCAGACCCCCAAGGGGCTCCTTCACCCCCTCCTTAGGTCACGCCTACAGCTCCAGCTTCATAACCCCCACTGCTGGCTTCTACCCCCCACAGAGACCTCAGCCCCACATGGCCACACTGTCCATGCCAAACCTGTTCAGCCAGGCTCCAGCTGTGCCAGCAGCTGGCTCCTCGCTCCTGCAGAGCCACAGCCCTTCTCCCACCAGCTCCCTCCAGCCAGCGTGTCTGGGTGCTCCCTCCAAACCCCGAACGTTACAGGTGGGCCAGCCCGGCACAAAGGTAGATCCCAAACAAGCGCTGGCTCTCCTGGCCAGCGAACCCCCTCTGGTCCCTGCCAGGCCAGCCAAGGGCTTGGAGTCGGTGTTACTGTCCTCAAAATCTGAGGAGACAAAAGATCCATTTGAAGATCTGTTAAAAAAGACCAAGCAGGACGTGTCACCCACACCAGGTAAGGTGGAGCAGCTCAGAAAGCGATGGGAAACCTTTGAGTGATGTGCCCCATGGCCTTGATGTCCTTTTGGAAGCGACAGAGGGATTTTTTGGTTTTTTTGAGCCAGCATAAAACCAAGCATTTCTTTTAAGGAAGGCTGAGCCAGGACCGCTGCAGGACCATCACTGAACTGCAACTCAACACAAGAGCTTTTTGCCCACAGGTCACAGTCCCTTGTTGTCCCAGTCCCTGGCACTGCTCCCTCACTCCCCGCCACCACTCCCTGGGATTCCTGCACTGACCAAAGCGTGAGGGGAGGTGGGTTGGGTTGGGATTTCCACACACAGCTTTTCAGGCAGCACTGCTGATGCACAAGTTACTCCCTCCCTGTATTGCCAGTCCTTGGCACACCTGGAGCGTGACACAGCACATTCTGCTGGGGTTCATTCCTGCCTCTGGGAGTGGGTGCCGATTCTTCTGGCTTTACACACAGAAATACAATGTTTTGTTTCCACCTGCAAAGCGCAGCAAACCAGCCTGACTTGTGGGCTGCACTGAATTCATCCATGGGGCTCTGTTTGTGCTCCTTGAACCCCAGCCACTCCCAGAGCTGTGCTGTCAGATGGGCTTTGGTGGCACTTTAGACCCCCCTTCCAAACACCGACAGCTGGGGCAGAGTTGTCACAAGGCCTGGAAACCACAGCACAGAGCAGCTGCTCAGGGATTGGTCCTGCATCTCTGTTGGGAAACTGGAAACACCAGCAATTGTTTTCATTTTTTTTGACTTTGTTTTTGTTAAATACATCAGAAAATAGAGGCCATAAAGAGTATCCTAGTTCTTATATATGTGTATCTTAATATTATCTATCAATATTATAAATTGCAGTATATGAATGGAATGTAACAATATCTTACTTGATTATTACAAACGAAAAAGAGAGAAACCTTGGGGTATCAGGGTTCCCAGCTCCTGAGTGCAGGTGAAGGCCGGTGTGAGGAGGGGCTGAGGTCAGGGTGTGTCCGGGAGGGGGGATCGGGGCTCTGTGGCCTCGCTGGAGCCTCGGGCTGGCCCCGCCTGGCCCGCGAGGCACCGAGAGCAGGGGACGCTCAGCTGGGTGTTCTGAGCCCCTTCTCTGTTGTTCTCCAGACATTTCACACGAGCCTCAGCATCCCCCAGGAAAGCTGCTGTCTCTGATCATTTCTGTTTCACTTCAGTGGTGCTTTTTTGGTTTGTTTTGTATCTGGGCACACTTGGTGTGAAACCTGTCACTCGCAGAGGGAATCACGTCACCATTGAGCCTTTGATAAAGGAAATCATCTTGGACACATGGGGAAATTCTTGTAAAGCTTTATCTGATTTCCAATGTATCTATTTTATTCATGTAATCTTGGAAGTTTTCTTACTCTGGGGAATGGGAATGGCTGTCTCTGTGTTCAAGTCTGGGCAGTACAAAAGAAAAATAATAGCTGAAATGCTGCTGGTTTTGGGAAGACCACAGTATTCCAGGAATATTCTGTTTCTGTACAGTGCTGTTCCTCTGACAAGCCATTCACTTGGATTTGTATTTTCTTTTTGTGTTGAAAGACAGATGGGTTTAGTATTGAATAGTAAAATATTTAAAGTCTAAGATACCAGTTCCATTTTATTTTATACAATTCAGAATGTGAATATCTTATATAATTCAGTGTGGCATTTCAGAGCTCCTTTGCTATGAGCTGGATGCTAAAACTTTCTGGATTATGGTGGACGTGAATGAGCACTGGACAATCCTGCCTGTGCCACGCAGGGCTCCACAGGCCCTGTTTAAACTCAGTCATGTCACACAGTGCTCAGAGACTGAGGAGCCCATCACAGATGCTTAGAACCACTCAGCAGCTTCTGTCCCACTGCAGTTTGTTTCCATCTCTGGTTATTCTGCCCATATTCTGGACAATTTCATCAGTCAGTTTTGGGGCACTGAAGAGTATTAACACCCATTTATTCACTCTCCACTTTATTTAGCAACTCTGAGATCCAGGAGGACAAGGAGTCTGTGACTTTCCTCACTTTTGGAGCAGGGTTTGCTAGCAAGAGACTTTTTTAGGGGTTTCTTGTAGCATAGGGATTGAACTATCCCTAGGACAGCATTTAGGGATTTTTTATCTTATTTAAACTCAGGAATTCCTAACATGATTAATTCCTGGTAGTGCCAGGTGTAAACAGTTTGCTTGTCTGAACCAGCTCTGGTTCAGCACTAGAAGGAATTTGGATGTTTTAATTAATCCAGTATAAAAAGTGTTCCAGGTATTATTCATCAGTGACTTTATACTTGACTTCTCCGTGTTCTGTACTCACCCTGTGTTTGGTTATTATAGCTGCTTCCTGCCATGAGAAGTAAGTTTCTTTAAACAAACAAACAAGAAAAACCTTTTCAAAGTTTGTGATGCATCTGCTGCTGCACAGGAGGTAAAACCAGTTCTGTATCTTGTTCACTCTGGGTGGAGGCTTCCAGTTCACTGCATGTGGATGAGGCAGCTGTGGGACACAGAGTCCCTTTTTCCCACATTCCAGTCTCTTTATTGCTCCCTCCCGTGGTGTTCAGCTGCTCTGTCCTCTGCTGGGCAGAGCTCTGCACGCTCAGGGCTCTGGGCTGTGACAAATCATCACAGAATGAGTCCTTTAACTGGAAAGAGACATCGAGGTTGGCAGCTCTGCAGGGGGTGTGGCACGGACCCTGATCAGCCATCCAGGCAGCAAGGTGTTCTTCAGGGAACACGAGTCACAAGTGAGCAACCAGGTCTGTTTTTAACCAAATTTTATTGTAAATTTCTTTTGAAGGACATTCTAATTATTTACAAATTATAAAATTTACAGTTAAAAAAGAAATCAGGATCATGATCATTAACTACAGCAAGTCCAGTTTTGTGAAAAAATATATTCAAAAATTAAATATCAAAAGAAAGTTGTTCATTATTGAAAAAAAAAAAAAAAAAACACCTTCCATAAATTATTTTGCAGAAATGCTCAAGACACTGACAGAGTATTTTAACACCTTTGCTAATACTGGCTTTGGGTGCTCGGAATGCAGCCCTGAGGAGCTGCTGCCGGGGCACGGCCGGACCTGCCGGGGGCTCCAGGGATTTGCACCTTCCAGGGATTTGTACCTTCCAGGGATTTGCACCTTCCAGGGATGTGCAGGAGCTCGGGGAGCTCTGGGAACAGCCTGGTGTTCAGCACCCTGTGGCCTGGGGGAACAGGGGCTCTTCTGGATCCTGCTGCTGCCTCGTCTCTGTGCAGTGTAAACACCAAACGTGGAGTGGAGCGAAAAAGCAGCAGTAGGACCTGCCCTGGCAGCGCCCTGGGGTGCAGAGAGCCCAGAGCCCCTGGAGGTTATTGCACACCCTGGGCTGCAGGAAACCACAGCAGCCTTTGCCTGGCAGCACAGGGCCCACCCCTGCTCCTGCCAGGAGTCCCCCACTCCCCTTCCCTCGGGCCAAGGAGGAGTTTCTGTCCGAGCTGAGCAGCCCCAGCCCAGTGCAGGACCTCAGCCCCACTGTCCTGGCACAGCTCTGCTGCCCTGGAGCCTCCTGTGCACAGAGCCACAGGAAACGCAACTCCCCTGCTCCCAAAGCCCCTGTGCCACAAGGGGAGCAGGCAGTGCCACTGGCTCTGTTCCCCAAGTGTGCTGGACCTCCCCAAAGAGCAGCTGGAAAATGCCCACAGCAAATCAGTGACGGGAACAGTGCCAGCAGAGCCACTGCTGATAAACAGAGCAAGCTCCCACCTGCAGCCAGGGCATCTCTGTCACTGCCAGCTCCAGCTGCCTCCCAGACACAGCCAGCTGGGATCACACCTTCGGCACTTCTCCACTGCTAGAGGGAATGTGATCTTACAGACAAAATACTGTCTCCCACTCCTTTGTTTTTTTCTATTTCCTAGAATTTTCATCCTTCTCTCAGCAGCTGCCTGTGTGCAGAGACCTGTTCTTACACAGACACACCTGTTCTTAAATGGACGCATCTGAGCAGCAGTTCCATGCTCCTCCCTTTGCTTGGAATTACAGAAACATTTACAGCTACAGTAGAAAAAAAATAAATCCAAAAGCAGACCAGAATAAACAGCATTTTCTTGTGGCAATGAGCTACAGTGGGCAGGTTCCCACCCTGATTTTTAATAGTATTTTGGAGATTAAAAAGCAGACTCTGTTCTAAAATATTCCTCATTGATGTAGTGATTATCCTGAAACACTAATGACTTTAGACCTTACCTGGCCTGCTGTGCCACATTTCCTTCACAGCCTCTGCCCCATTATGCTAAAGAAGAAACAGCACATTTTGACAGCTAAAACAGTAACACAGGAGAAGTGAAGCCACAAAATCAAACCCCTTTCTAGGGCAGTGGAAAGCAGATGCTGTGTCACTCACACCAACCCTGGTTTGGGTTAAAGGATTGGTTAACTAAAGTCCATTCTTCTGTACCAACAAGCCCAAACCTGTCAGTCCAGAGAGGTCACTCCTAGAACTATTTCTCTCCCCCCCTCACCCCAGCAAGTACCACCTGATGCTCAGCCCCGGCTCTTGCAAGGGTCAGCTCCAAGGCCCTGCTCGGGGAGTGGCAGAGCCGGGTAAAATGACATGGAAACATCCTCCTTTCACAAAGGTTAAACTGTAACTGGCACCTCAGGATCAGAAAGGCACTTAAAATATTCCTGTGGTTTGGTCTGGTCTCAGGGAAAGCTCCAGCAGCCATGTCCAGCACAGCCCAGTGGGACTTGGTGCCATGCCAGCTCTGGCCCAGCTGGAAGGGCAGCAGCAGCTCTAGGAAGGATTTCCCACCACTCACTCACCTGGCTTAGCCTTGCAGAGGGCCCACAGGCACGTCTCTTTTTGAAAAAACCTTATTATTCACATTATTTCTGAATACAGTGGTTTAATTCCCATTCACTGGGCCTCCCTCAGGTGGTTTTTCTGTTGCCTGCACAGCAGTGACTGTTCCCATAGCTCTGAGCCCGCGGGAGCAGGGGCCCAGCTGGCTCTGGCTGTGACACGGCCCCATCCTCTGTCCAGTTCCGCAGCCACTGCTCCCTCCCCTCCTCCCCTGGCCCTCAGCAGTGGGGTTTTCCCTCCGCAGCGCCGCGGGTTGGTAGGAGCGGTGTGTGGGGTGAGCTGCAGAGCGGGGGCAGCGGGCAGTGCCAGCGGGCAGCGCCTGAGGCCCGAGGGCAGCTCAGGCTCGGGCCGTGCAGAGCCACCCCCAGGCCACGGCCCCGGGGCAGCGCCTGCGGCAGCTCCGTGCGAGACCCTTGGCTCAGATCAGCCGCTCGGTCGGGGGCATCTTGATCACGTTCCACATTTCCACTCGGGCCCCGTCCTTCTCCTGCCGGCTCGGGCTGTAGGTTCCCTGAGTCGCTCTCCTCCTCTTCATGGCAATCGCCGTGGCCACAACCACTGCGAGGAGCAGGGCAGCCCCCGCAGCCCCGACTGCGCCCACCACGGAGGAGTGGCTGAGGTGCGCCCACACTCGCTGCTGTGGTAGAACAGGGAGTTACTCAGAGCTTCCACCGGGACGCTGCTGCATTTCACACCCCTCAGCCCCCGGTGCCTCCCTCAGCTGCGCTGTGCTGACAACGGTGCAGGACAGGAGCTCCCCCTTCCCCTGTCCCCTCCCACAGAGCTCAGGGAAGGCACAGGAGGCTGGTGACTCTTTTCTTGCTCCCCTCTCCCTCCACGCACACCCAAAGTCCAGTGTCTGGCAGCTCCAGCACTGGCCCAAACCCCCGGAGTCCTGCCTGCCCCTTCCCTGCATGGTACCCATGGGAATGTCTAACAGCACCACGTCATTCAACACTGATTTATACAAGGATTTCGATCATTCCTGACGATTCCCTGTAACATGGGGCTGTCACAGGGCAGGAGGTCACAGCTGCTGTTGCTGTTGAAGACTCTGAAAACCTCACACACCTGAGCTGAGAGAGTTTGAATGCTTTTCAGCTGTTGACAAAATCAGAGCAGAATATACAAACCAGCTGTGACCTTCCCCAGCTCCTGAGGGGGCCCAGGAGCAGAACCTGCACAGGTGCCTCGGGTCACCCTGCCTCGGAAAGCAGATTTCATGTGCCTCTCCTGCCTGGGAGGGGACTGGAGCCGGAGCCACTTCAGCTCCTGCCCCGCTCGTGCTGAGGTGAGCGGTGGCCAGTCCAGGGCAGGGCAGGAGGGAGGGCAGAGGCTCCCTTGGAGCCACTGGAGTGCAGCAGAGCCGGGCCCGGCTGGGGCGGCGCTCTCGGGCACCGCTGCCCCGTGCGTGACGTCCGTGTCTTCGTGACCAGGCCTTAAGGGAACTGGGATGGGGAGGATCTGCTGCTGCCAGTGCTGGAGGAGCTCAAGGTCCAGGCAGACCTTGCAGGTGCAGGTCCTGGACACGGCAGGGCCTAGATCAGGCGCTCTTCGGGTGGCACCTTTAGGACACTGTCCATCTCCAGCCGAGCTCCGGCCACCTCCTGCTGGCTCGGGCTGTAGGTCCCCTCCGACTGGCGCCTCTTCCTTGCCGTGAGAATCATGAATATGAGACCAATACTGAGGAGCAGCACAGAGCCACAGGCTACAGGGACAGCTACTTCAATTAGTGGGGAGGGGAAGAGAGCACCTGGAGTCCCCTTCTGTAAAAGAAATTAATGGAGAAACAATGAAACTCCAGTGGTTACAATAACTGCAGTAACTGACCCAAATGGTAAGATTAGAGGGAAAAAAAATTTTAGAAAAACAAAAAAAAGCAGTTTTTCACAGCAGGACAGCCCCTTAGATGTAAATGCCAGTTTACTCAGCATCTATGGTGGGAGTCCTTAAAGATGCCTCCTTATCAATATTAGACTAAAATACACAGGTGCCACTGGCAAAGTTACGACCAATGTTGCAAAAAGTAACCAAAAAAACCACAAGCAAACTTGTAAAGCTAATGCAGAGTAATGTGAATTTTCAGTAACCCCAAAAAATTTCCCAAGCAGGGGAATGATACTAAAAAAAAGTTCTATGATGCCTGTAATGGCAAAACAGAGAATTGATTTAGCTGTTAAACCGTGAAACAGAATTGAAGAACTTGCAGCAGGAAGGGGAAGATGTTGAAGAGGTCAAGACATGGATGGGAGATGGAGATGATAAAAGGGCCAAGTACTGAAGAGAGAAATGAGAATTCCCTAGATTCTGGTGGAATCAAGGATGGCATAGAAGACAACAACATAACTAAAACAACTGTGGAATTTTTGTCATGAAAGAAAGCTTTAGAAGGTTAAAAATATTTCTTATTGCTAACAATGGTATTGGCCACCTTACAATCAAACCAAAGTAATTCAAGGTGGA
Organism: Notiomystis cincta; assembly: GCA_013398075.1. NCBI lineage: Eukaryota > Metazoa > Chordata > Aves > Passeriformes > Notiomystidae > Notiomystis > Notiomystis cincta. The sequence goes on from VZRX01016379.1 coordinate 63,704, forward strand.
TTATTTACAGCTTTTGGATGCCATTCTGTCTGTGCTCATGTCACAAAGCAAAGAAGGAAGATTCCCAGGGGATCTGGAAGCCCTTCTGCCCTTTTCAAATGCCTGAAGGTCTGTGGATTCCCTGAGCCCAAACCTGAGGCTGTGCGGGGTTAGTTCCAGACCATGCGGGTTAGTCCAGCACCACGAGAGCCCAGCAGGACAGCCCCTGGAGCTGCTGCTGTGGGAGGAGAGAGCAAAGGGAGCTCAGCCGAGCTCCAGCTGTCCCTGGCAGCACTCAGCACCATCCCCAGCCCCTCCCTGCCCCACCAGGGGCCTGGCTGCACAAGAGGGAAAGGAAAGAGTGAAGAAAAGCAAGGGGGGTGATGAAAATGAATACAAGGAATCCACAAGAAATGTCCTGGGACAGAGGAGATAGAGATGCCTGAAGGAGTCTGTGCATGCAAACTGGAAATGTCAGGGTGACCTTGGCACGTGCATTCGAGCCCTGGGTAACAGCAACAGCAGCAAACCCCGCCTGGCACACAGCCTTTTCCATGCAGGATGGGTTAGTACATTCCCAGGTTACCCAACAAGCTGCCTGCCCATGCAACAGTTTCACAGAGAAAGCAGGGGTATGGAGCCCATGTCCCCCCAGGAAGGATCCCAGCCCCACCTCGAACACCTGGATTATGCACACAGGGACAGCTCAGCTGGGCTGGGGCAGCAGCAGCTCAGGGACAGGAATCAGCTGTTTCACACAGACCTGAACCACTCATGGCCTGACTTTATCCAACTTCCCTTCTCCAAACATCCATTTCTACTCAGAGAGTTCTGCTTGGAGAGGGAAGGGGTTTTGTAACTCTTATCCAAGATAAAACACCAAACGAAATTCCACTCTCCAGGAACCTGGGCCAACTGCAGGAGTTGGATTGCTGTCCAGAGTTGTGAAATCTACAGAAATATGCAGAGACAGCCCCAAAAGCCACATGGCAGCACATGCAGATACTGAGGAGTATTTACTGCAGTTGTTTGTATGCTGGAGACCAATAAGCAGCAGCACTGCAGAGCAAACACCACTGAGGATCCCCCAGCCGTGCTTTAGGCAGGACACAAGCAGGGGCAGCCCCAGCAGAGGCCCGAGGGCGCGGGCGGTGCTTACGTTGATGTCGCAGCGCTCGCCGGTGTAGCTGGCGCTGCACACGCACTCGTATCTGTTCTCAGAGTCCTGGCACGTGCCCCCGTTCTGGCACGGGTTCGGCTCACACTCGTTTATGTTGATTTGACAGCTAGAAAGGAACAGTGTGTTAGAATGGTCATACATATTCTTGTGCCATAGAACACAAGATCATCCAGTCTAAAAAAGCCCCTTTTGTTTGAAAAGCACCCACTGCAGCTTTTCCAGGTGCTTTCTCTGGAGCCAAACATGAAATTCTCCCCGTTCACACCAACCCTCCTGTTGTGGTTTCTGTGGGACTGAGGCCAGCATAGGTAGTGTACTTGAAAAAACTGGTGTTGGCAGCTGGATAATCTGAAGCCTCCCTCTGCTCCATGCAGCAGCTTGTGTTCCCTTTAGGAGCAGCTGTTTGACAGGCCCAAGGACATGGAGGAGGATGAAGCAGTGGCCCTGCTCTGCCACCCACTGAGATCAGGACCTGGAGCACTGCTCCCCTGCAGCCATCCCAAAGCAGCACTTACTTCCTTCCAGTGAAGCCAGGCTTGCAGGAGCAGTTGGCTCCCCAGCTCTCGGTGATGCATCTACCACCATTCAGGCAGGTGAAGTTCTTGCCACACTGCTGAGGGGGGAACGGCCACCTGGGGAGAACAAGGGACAGCCTTTAAAGCACTAAGGTTTTGGGGAAGGGAAGAGTGTTCTGGGGCTCAGGGGGAATTGGGCTGGTGAGGGTCACTGGTATTTCTGGATAGATCAGATAACTGAAACACAGCCATGCCAGTATTTAACTCCATGTTCCATTTGAACTGGCACAAGATGTTTTGTTTTAAATCAGCACAGGAATATGGCAGAGGGGAGTCAAGTCATAGAGAAGATGGACTTCCTGGGGAGCGCTAGAGGGAAATGACAATAGGCCAGAGTATGTGCCCTTCAAACAGCTCCGAATTGTAGCATGGGGATAACCCACATCAAAAGGAAGGATCCTTATCCTGGTACGAGGCTGAGCCCCTGGCAGTGAGGGTTTGGACCTGGACAGCACCTTCCACGTCATAGCAGAATTTAGGTTCTTTACCTATGAGACGCTTGCGATGAAAAATTTTCCCAAAGTGCCCCAAAGTAAAAGTCCCCTTTATCTGGAGGCTGCTGTGCCCCTGTATCAAAGCAGCCACAGCACTTACTCGCAGCGAGGCCCGGAGTACTGAGGGGGGCACTTGCAGGAGTATCCGTAAACGCCATCGACGCAGGTGGCTCCGTTCAGGCACTGGTGCCGCACGCAGTCGTCCACGTTGATGTCGCACCTCTTCCCGATGAAGCCCCGGAAGCACTCGCACTGGAAGTCGGCCACGGCATCCACGCAGTCCCCGTGGACGCAGGGGCTGGGCTGGCAGTCGTCGATGTTGGCCTCGCAGCGCTGCCCCGCCCAGCCCGCGCTGCAGCCGCAGCGGAAGGAGTTGAACAGGTCCTCGCAGGTGCCGGCGTTGAGGCAGGGGCTGGAGGCGCACACGTCGGCCCCGGAGCAGCCCAGCTGGACGCTGCCCGGGCCGGCCCGCTGGAACTGCTCGGGCTGCGGGTACGGCCCGTGGGCCGGGAAGGGCAGGAAGATCCCCCCGATCTGCACCCGGCCCAGGCAGCCGGTGAAATTCTCGGCCAGAACGACCAACGCGCTGTTCTTGAGGAAGTCCAAGTTGCCGGCGTTCCCCTGCAGAGTCACGTTCACCGACCCATCCAAGCGGAGCAGCCACCTGGAAGAGAGCGCGGCCGGCTCCTCCATGGACACGGAGATGCTGTGCCAGGCCCCGTCCGAGACGGGCTGTGGGCTCAGGAAGCTGACACCCTCGATGCTGTTCCCACTCCTGATGTCAACAAGCAGGGAGGAATTCGTAATGGCTACCTGGAGAGAATCCACCTCTTCCACAGCCCGAAGCAAAACAGCATCTTCATCCCTGGTTCTGAAGTCCATGTAGAGGCTGCTCAGAGTTCTGGTCACTGATGTGTTGGTGGTAAATTCTATGGCAGCATAGCTATTAAATGTTGCATTAGCCAGACCTATAAATAAAGGGGGAGAGCACAAGGGATTTCAAAGACAGTTGGTGTCCTGTTTGAGCCAGAGCAATGGCACACCCCTGGCAGGTTCTCTCCCTAAGAACCCCTAAGCTTACTGTGAGCAGGATTACAGGCGAGCTGCTGGCAGCCTTAAAGCTCTTCCTGTTTACAATTGCACCTCCCGCAATAATACCCAGCTCTTAGGCAGCAAATTTTACTCCTCAGCTGGGGGCAAGCCCACAGAGCCCGTGCTGCCTGCAGCAGTGTGTGCCTGAGCACCACTCTGAGTCCTTCTTGCAGCGTGTGTTTGCATTGTTTTCAACAGCCCAAACTGGGGATATTGATTATAGAGAGGGAATGGGGGCATTTCACCGACACACAAGCAGGAGAACAGAACTTACACACATATCCTGCCACAACATCTATGCAGGTGGTGGCTTCAGGACATGGGTCACTTTCACACCAGACTTTCTCTTCACAAAATTTCCCAGTGAAATTTGCTGGACAGCTGCAATGGAAATCATTCCAAGTGACAATGCATCTGCCACCATTCTGACATGGCTCAGACTGAAAAACAAAACAGGGGAATTTAGGGGCAGAGTAATTAATCTTGAGGTATAAGAGAGTTTGGTAGAATTGTGACAATGAAGATGAGCACGAGCAGCATTTGAATCAAGAGAGGAGGGAAATGAAACAGTGACTCAAGGGCAGTGAGGGAAGCACAAGGGTCTCTGTACAAGAAATTCCTGAGCCCCTTCTCCTCCCTGTGCACAGCACAGCACTAACCAACAGGAGCTCTAGCAATTTGGCAAAGATCAAGGCACAAAAGCACAGGTGAGGAACAGATGAAACACACTGTGATGCTCCCAGGAAGCTCAGAAAGTTCTGTCACCCCTATCAGGACACCCCTAACACCACAGGTGTGCCAATACTTCTGTATTGGTTTGGCACAGCCTGGTTTTTGGTAGCAGAGGGGCCACAAAGATGTTCCTGTGAGAAGCTGCTCGAAGCTTCTCCCATGTCCAGCAGAGCCAGTCCCTGATGGATCTGGAGATGGACATGCTGCTGGCCAGGACTGGGCCAAGGAGAGAGGCTGGGAACGCCTCTGTGCTGACAGATTTCAGAAGGAAATCAAAACTAAGTCACAGGGTTTTGATCCCAGTCAGAGAAGAGGAGGAGGAGGTGAGAACATGTGAGGGAAACAACATGGAGACACCAAGGTCAGTGGAGGAGGAGGGGGAGGAGGTGCTCCAGGGGCTGGAGCCAAGATTCCTCTGCAGGCCCTGGTGAAGCAGCTGCCGCCCTGCAGTCCATGGGGGATGCAGAGATCCACCCACAGCCCATGGAGGAGGTGCCCATGCCAGAACTGTGGATGCCTGGGGAGGCTGGGATCCAGTGGGAGACCCAGAGGAGAGAGAGGGCCCTGCTCCCAGGCTGGAGCAGCCTTGGAGGGCCGCACCCCGTGGAAGGAGAGCCCCATACTGCAGCAGTTTTGGGAGGGCTGTGTGCCCCTGGGGGAGCTCACATTTCAGCAGTTTTAGGAGGGCTGTGTGCCCCTGGGGGAGCTCACATTTCAGCAGTTTGGGAGGGCTGTGTGCCCCTGGGGGAGCTCACATTTCAGCAGTTTTGGGAGGGCTGTGTGCCCGTGGGAGGAGTTCACGGAGCTGCAGGTGCAGTTTGGCTGCAGCTCGTGAGAGTGGACCCACATTGGAGAAGTTCCCACAGAACTGTCTCCTGTGGAAGGGACCCCAAGGCCTCACAGGGGATGGACTCCTCTCCCAGGGCAGTGGAAGAAAATCTTGGGTGACAAATTGCCCAAAACCCCTATGCCCTGTCTGCCTGCAGTGTTGGTGGGAAGGAGGGAGGGGCTGGGGGGGAAAAGGTGTTTTAAGGGCTTATTTTACCTCTCATTATCCTCCTCTGATTCTGTTAAGTAATAAATTCACTTTGCAACTTAAGTTGAGCCTGTTTTGCCCTTGAAATATTTCTCCCAGTCCTTATCTCACTCACGAAGCATTTGTTAATTTTTTTCCCTCCTCTGCCCAGCTGTGGCAGGGGAGGGTGAGCGAGCGACTCTCGTGGGTGCCTGGCACTGGGCCAGTGTCAAACCACCAAACTTCAGAGCACCATAAGCAAGAAAGGCAAGATTAGGAGGTATGGCCTCCCCATCACCAGGTGTGGCACAGAGGACAGCCAGGCTCTGATCCAAGGGCACATGGAGACAGCTCCTTCAGCTGCTACTGCTGAAGTGGCAGATTCCTGGGGAAGAGGCTGTCATGCAATTGGAATAGGATGAAGGGAGGGGCTGGCAAAGTTACAGGTTAGGGACGGGAGTCTGGAACTTATGTGAGCTCAGCAAAGTGGAGATGGGCAGCACAAAAGCCACTGCCCAAGTTCTAAAACCACAAAACTACAGGGGAGCTTGAGAAAACTCAGTGTTTAAATCATATGTAGTATATTGAGTGAGGTGGGAGCACAGAGAACCATGTGTTCCTCAACACATCAAAAAAACTTCTCTTTCTGGTATCAGCAACAGTCAGACATTTGTGTAATCACAGAACTCCAATAAACCCCTGCACACACAGAGACAAACAAGACACAGCACATACCTTGCAGGTGTCATCAGAGATGCAGCCATTCACAAGATTTCCAGTTTGAGTCCTATTGAGTTCCTCTGGCAAACTGTCATTCTCCACCTGGAAAAACTGTATCTGGTGGCTGTTGAGTTGGATGTCCTGCAAACAGCCCTTGAAATAGCCCCCCCACAGCTCAGCACTGCCGGGGTTCGGGTGTCCCCCAATAAACACTTCCGAGCCAGCTACCAGGGCTGGTGCTGGGAGCTGGCCCAGCTCCACGTACGTGTCTGACTGCAGAGCACCAACAGAGCCTCCCTGGAAAGACAGGGCTACCAAATGTCTCCTCCCATCAACCACACTCCCTGGGAAGGTCACAGTGTCCGTAGGTGACACCTCTATGGTCAGCTGGCCCTCCCTCAGGTACAGGCTGAGGCAGGGGCCTGTCCCATTGTGGACCTGCAGCAACAAACCGTCGGGCTTCCGGCTCCGCAGGAAAAAGGAGAGGTTGAAGTCTGCACCAAGGCTGTCAGAAAGGGTGAAAGAGGCAAAGCTGGTGGAATTCTCTAGGCCAAATGTTGCTGCTGGGCGCTCTGGAAGAGAAAAGAAACAGACTTCAGCTCAGAGATAAAGGGAACACAGCTGGCATGGGGATGTAGCTCCTTAGGAATGGGGCAAATGTTTCTTCTCAATGTTTTCCACATGTGCCAGGGTAAAAATGCTCCTCCCCACATGTCTGTGAAACTAAGAAGTGGGTGAATGTGTCCTTGCTTCCTCTGGAGGGCATGAATTCAAGCAGCCAAGTAGCATGAGAGTAAAATTCAGGTATAGCAGAGTTCTTGCCAATCCAGCAGATTTACTCAAGGACTTTTGAGATACACAGTTGCTTTTAAAATTTGTAAATTTGGTAACAGCACTACATGCCATATTTAGGGCTCAGAAGTGTTGGGAAAAAAAAATAATACAAGTCTTGCAGGAGCAAAAAATGCAAATACATATGATTTTACCTTAAAATTGTCAAAGAGCTTCCTTTAACACTCCATAGTTTATCTATAAAGCAATACATTCCTATTCATACTCAACTCAGAAGCTCAAGATCAACTTTTCACAGTAAAACAACTTCCCTGCTCCCCTGCATTCGCACGGTTCTGTTACAAGGTGAAGTCAGAGCCTCTGGCTCAACCAGGAATAACCTGCACCACAAAACTGGCAGTCATTCCTGCAGGAGCAAGTGACAGGAAAGGGATCAATGAAAATTTCACTCACAGAAGCTTCCCTGGTCAAGTAGAAAGTACTGTTTCCAGAGCTAACATCCAAGCTTCTCCAGTACCTGTGGAGCTGGCAAGTGTCAATCCCATGGCACTTACCATACGAGCAAGCTGGGCCTCCGTAGGGCCTGGCACAGTCACACCTGAAGGTGACCCAGAGGTCCACACAGAGCCCTCCGTGGGAGCAGGGCTGGGAGAGGCACCACTCGGTGCGGTCACAGCCCGGCTGCACCGGGGACGACTCCCCCAGCGGCAGATCCGCCGGCAGCACGGCCTCAGTGTCCACCTGCAAGTCTTCCAGGCAGCCCACAAAGCCTTGCTGGCTCCGTGTGTTGTTGGCCATTGGATCCTCAGCACCTCCAAGGTACAGATTCAGGAAGGCTCGTGGGATCGAAGCAGTGCCCGGTGGGACAGGAGAGCTCTGCAGGCAGACCCCGGCCTCACAAGAGCCGTGCCAGAGCTTCAGCTGCACCGTGCTGTGCACAACAACTTCCACTTTATGCCACTGGCCATCGTCCACTCTCAGCCCCTCCAGGAGCAGCGGGTACCCAACATCCTCCCTCTTCAGCTCTGCATGCAGGACGCCATCCGAGAGCTCCAGGAACAAGTACTCAGCGTCACGGCCTCGGTAAAAAAGGACAGCGCTGGGCAAGGTGGTTCGGAAGCGGAGGGACACGCTGGCTCCTCCTGCGCCCCTCCCGCTCTCACTGTTCTCGGGCAGCTCAATGAGGAGATACCCTCTGGAAGCAAAGGAAAACGTTGTTGGTGTCGAGCATGTGGCATCATAGAAACCAGGCTGGCACTGGCACAGGTGGCCGTGGCTCTCAGCTTGGTAGGTTGGGATGCACAAGGCCTCGTTTTGGCAGTCGTGCGTCTGGCACCCAGTGAGCTGGACAGAGCAGTTCTTCCCTCCCCACGTAATGCCATCCTGGCCAGGGGCACAGTGGCAGGAATAGTCAGCAATGCCATCCTCACAGACAGCTCCATTCTTGCAGGGACCCTCCTCACACTCATTGATGTTAACAGCACATTCCACACCTGTGAAAGAGATGTAGAGATGGGATCTCACTGTGGGACTGGGACTCCCTCACAGAGCCAGGCACAGCCCTCCCCAGCTCTCTCCAGGGAGCAGCTGCCAGCAAGGAGCCCCCCACTCACTCAGAGGGTCCTGCTGATGAGGCAAGAGCAAAAAAACCAAACTTCCCAGGTGCTATTTACAGAGCTTTGGCCTCTCAGCCCAAATCCACCCAACAACTGCTGTCCTGTCCCAAGCTCAAACTCCACAGGCAGTCAATGTGCAAAAGATATAGAAGGAGCAAAACAGCACAGACAAGGAATTTATGCTTTGTTCCTAATAGATTTGGTATGTTGAAAGGCCAGTCAGGTCTAAAGATCTGACTGGAGCAGGTTCCAGGCACCAATTTTGCAGACAGCAATAACAGAGGAAGTTACTGGAAAGGCTCAGTTAAAAGAATTCAAATTCCAAGATGACCCACCAGTTGTAAAACTCACAAAACCCAATTCATTACCAACCAACAAACACAACATGCTCCACAGGCACTCTGCCACGCTAGCACTAAGCTGATTTCAGTTCTGCCCAGTCCTGCAGAAATGAACTGGGCGAGGTCCTGCACTGCAGTTCTTTCTCCTGGCGGCACATGGAGCCCAATGGGGCTCAAGTAAATTACAGGCCATTACACCAAATCTGGCTAATGAAAATCTGCTGTCGTGTTCCTGAGCATCCCCAGACTGACAGAAGAGCCCTGAACCAGTTCACTTTATCTGGCCTATAACGTTGGTTTTCGCTAATCTTCAGAGACAGTCCCACAGATAAACCAAGCATGGATTATCCCAATCTAATAGCATTACACCCGATCCAGCCAGCAAGCACAACGAGGGCAGCAGGAGGAAAAAGGGGGAATTCACACACAAAGGAGGGGAATCAAAACACAAAGGACATTTGTAAAGAAAAGCCACTAGACAGAATGTGCCTGTCAAAGAGATTAGAGAGCTGCCTGGGGGAGAGAGATGAGGGGAGCTGGGGCATCAGGAGCACTGGACCTGGACTTGATGTATGATTAAAAATAAAAACTTAGCAAAGATACAGGTTCCTGAATATTTGCAGTGATGGTTTGTCTCCTGAGCTCTGCAGAGAGATGAGGACTTGGCACCAGCTTCCAGTTCCAAACTGTCCAATTGTGCCAGTGTAGGGACAGAGGTGTGGGAAGTACTGAAAGAGAAATGCAAGGCTCTAACTCTGCACTTTCCAGATGTGCCAGAGCTGTTCTGTAAGCAACAGGATCTTCACCACCTCAGGACAGCCCTTTTCCTCTTACTGCTGGGCTTGCTCAGCAAGAGAACAGCAGGGACATAATTAAGATTGCAGCACAAGGCAATAAAGGAAATGTGGTGGAATAAATAGAGTATAAGGGATATCACTGGGCCTGGAGAATCCCATTTTGGGAGAAGACAGGAAGACTTCAATCACAACTAGGAAAAATCAGTAGAGCAGTCTAACTGTGTGGAGTGGGTTTTCTTGGGGGGCTCTCCAAGCTGCAGAAGGCAAGTCTGCAGTCAGATTTAAGGGAAGAGGCTGTTGAGTGAGGAAAGGCAGGTTTGGTATAGTCCCAAACCCTTGAGATGCTGCTGTTTCAGATCAGAGTTGCTGATATTTACCAAAGCAATGAGGGGAAGATAACATTGGTTTGGATAACAAAAGGACAGATGCCGTGAATTTTTGCATTTCTGAGAAGGCTGGGAGGCAGCAAGAGGCCCATTTTCCCATTCCACATTCCCGCCTGAGCAGGTCTCAGCTCTCTGAGGCACAGCAGCAGGAGCACCTGCCTGGGCTGTTCCTGCCCTGCAGACCCCCAGTGCCTCACACCAGGTGGGAGTGAGTCCCCAGGGTGGGTGCACAGCCCCAGGCTGGTGGCTGATTAAACACCGGGCTTTCCCATGGGGTGCAGCTGGTTTGATTTCTTAGATTATTTGTTTGAAATGGGTGAAAAGGAGATTGCACAAGAGTTCTAAAAATCCGGCCAATTACTATTTTTTTTCCTGGAAGACTCACTAAGCAGTTATCTGGAGCTACATCACTACAGTCTGCAAAAGTACAGATCACTTCCTGGATATCTGCTAGTCCAATCTTCTCCAAGACATGGACAGTTGTGTCTTTGCAGACCCACTGGGAAGTAGATATTAAGAAGTTGTTCAACATTAATTGTTTTTTCTAAGAGCAGCATAGGCATCCCTTTTGAGGTATATTCAAAAAAATAAAAGTGGGGGACATGACTCTTCTTGTCAAAAAAAGTTATTCTCCTTGTAAACAAGTAGTAGTCTCTTCTGTTCCCTCTAAATTTCATAGCTCAAATGTTTACTATTATTTGAACCATCAATAGTAAAAGCAACGTTGCCAATCCCATTCATTACACCATTAGGAGACTTTCAAACGTTTAATGAGTTCCTTATCTAGTTAAAGACTAACAATAGCAAAGCAGTGGAACTTGTTATCTGGAAATCAGACAAGTGGTATCTAAAAGGCTGCTATCTGGAGTCAAGGATTTCAAACATTCCAGTAATTCATCCCTGTCTGAGGTAACAGTCCCAAGCCACCAACCCACAGGGGCTGGGTCAGAAACACTCAAAAGAGGCTGAGCTTTCACAGCCTCCAGTATATTCAAATATTCAAACACAAACCCTTCACCACATTCAGTGTTACTGCTGTGGTGGGAACAGTCCTGTTCTGTACGTGCAACACAGCTCACCACTGCCCGAATGGAGAGATGCTATTAATAAGCAAAGATTCGTTGTATACAGTGTAAGAATCATATACTTCAACAGATACATAAAATGTTAAAAGAATAAGCACAAATTAAGTGAAATATTCTAATTTAGCTGCCAGATATAAAAAAACCTTGAAGGACAAGGTCTATTCCTTGAAACACGGGAGTTCAGCAGGGCTGCCCGACCAGCACCGCCTTGCCCTCTCCATAAGGCAGCTGAATTCCTAACGACCTTTCCCTGCTGCATCCTAATTAGGGATTGCATTATGATTATCAAAAGGAAAAAGGAGGGGAGGGAGAGGGGGTAGGCAGAGAATTAGCTGCAACAAGCGGACCCAACACAATTATATTTGCACAATTACTGCCATTTCCATGGCAACCCCTGCTCTGCCGCTCTCCCACCGTGCTGCTGCTCGGGGCGAGGGGGCGGGAGGAGCTGGGGAAGGCACTGACCACCGGAGGGTTTGTCCCGAGCTACAACCACAAAAGCTACTTCTCAATAAGGCAGTTTTCAAGCAATAAAGGAAAAATGAAAACTGGGAAAACCTCTGTAAAAAGCAAAATTAGCATTTCCCAGGAGTAGCCAGGAAGCACCTGTGTGTCTCCAGAGCTCACCTGGGCACAAACCTGGTGCCTTGGAACACCCAGCTCTGACACTGCTCCACAAGATGGAACTGCAGCATCGGGACTGTGGAGCCGTCAGACAGACCATGCAACAAGGAAATTCCTCGCCCTAAACTTTCCAAAACAAAACTTTAGGTCTCTTCAAAATAAAAACATTCTTCCTTCCTAATCAATTCCGGTTCCTCCTCGTGCCTCCAGCCACCACTCAGCGCACACCCAGCCCCCTGCCCTGGGCAGGCACGCACACAGGCAGGACACACGGCAAGGACTGTACACATCTCGTTACCTGCTAGCAGAAAAATTCCCCTCAGGATCACGCCAATCAGAGCAGATTTCATGGTCGACTCCTTGTGGACATTGGTGACAGTAAAGGGAAAAGAATGGGGGTGAAGGGGGCAGGGATGACAGAAAGGCTGGGCTGCCAGGGCAGTGTGTGCGGGCGCTCGCTGGTGCCAGTCACACGAGAGGGGATTGGAGCGAGCGAGCCGAGGGAGCAGAGCCCTGCCCTGCGCCAGGTCTAATCCAGGCGGCTCTGAGCCTCCCAGCTGGCCCCTGTCCGTGCTGACACCAGGAATGTGTGCTCCCAGCATATTCCCGCTCCGCGCCTCCCCGCAGTGCCCGGCAGTGCCCACAGCCTCGGCTCAGCAGGGCGAAGCCACGAGCCAATCTCTCGCCCTTGCTGCGCTCCAGGTAATCTGCCGAATTCCGTAAATAAGGCCAAAATGTTCTTTTTATAGGCTATGCCAAAAAGCTGCATTTCCACCATTGTGCAACATCTAAGCCATAGGAACAAGGGGAGTTCCAAATGCAGAGGGAACCTGGGCCCTGCTGCACGTTCCCTGCTGAGGAAATCAGGGTCCATCAAGTAGTTTTCCTCCTTGTGCCCTGTTCCAGGGATCTGGGAGCACAGACCTTTTCACTCTGCCATATTCACTAAGAAAAAGTCTCAGGTTTTATTGACCATGATCTGTTTCTCTGAAGTCAAACTGGATAGAAGGAAATTCCTTGCATTATGCTGAATATACTGGTCCAGGCATGGCACTGCACAATCAAAACTCTCTCTTTCCTCATTAGCTACCTTATTAAATTAGTTGTTGCAGTCTCCTTTTTCCTCTGTGGGTCTGAGGTTTGTTTTTGTTTTGTTTTTTTTAATATAGTTACTTTCATATCATAAAATTTCTGGAGGCAGAGTTGTATTTTTGTGTTGTAAGGACCCAGAGAAGTTTCTTATTTCTGAGAAGAAATGTTATCTGGGAGCTTTTCCCCAAACTTGGAGTCTCTGTATCAATGTCAGGTCCAAGCAAACAAAACCTCCCAAATGTCAGTGTCTGGAATCTGCATTAACAGTATCACTAAGATATTAAAAAAAGCATTCCAACAACTCTTGTAGCTATTTCACTTTTGTAATTTTACTCAATCCAAACATGCCAGTCACTTTTACAGATACTTGAAGTGGGAGGGATATGGTGAGTGTTTGGAGTCGAAACTTCTCAGCCACAGACCTGTACACACACAGACCTATCCCAGCACAGATTTGGAACACTATCTCTGTTAGCTACTCTGACTCTTCTGTTATTGTTCAGGAGAAAACAAACAGGCAGTTGTGCACATTCAGCCACTACTGCAACAATAAAGTGTAACAACTGTGAAGACTGCAGAACATTCAATGTCTTCAAAAAGATGCCTATTTTGGTTTATGCACCCACACATTTATCTCCACATACACACACAGAGTCTACCTGGAAACTACTGCTGGAAATCCATCACACCCCAATGCACCCAGCACAGCTTCTGCTCTCACCTGGCACCAGGCACAAGCAGGCTCTGGACTGCAGCACTCGCAGCCTTCTGATCAGATGACAGGGAAGTCAAAAGGTCTGATTAACGTGGAGCTGTGATCCAGCAGGGAGAAGAAACGTGGAGCGGAAGGGAAGGGGGGGAGCCTCACCAAGTGCTGCCCAGCTCCCTTCAGCTATATTTACCAAAAGGGATTTGGTTGAAGGGGGAACAGGCCTCTAATCTCTTTACTATCTTAACCTTTTAGCTGCCCTTGCTCTAGAGGCTCCGTCTCTAAAACAAATCTGACTTAAGAAATACCTGCACAAAAAAATTAAATCTATCCAAAGGTAGTTAGAAGGAAGAAGCATCTCCCATTTATTTCCTGACCCACGACCCAGGAATTCAAGCCCATTTGATCTGGGCTGGCACTCTCACAGAGTCACCATTTATAGCTGCTGCACAGAGGGTTTCTACTTCTTTAAGGAGACAAAGACATTATAGCTGAACAAAGTGAGATGGTCAATAAGCCCTCCAATTATCCTGGGACACATTCACACCACATCACCTTCTGATTTCTCATGAAAGTAGAAGTGTTCCTCAGCCATGTGCAAAAAAGCTCAGAATGTTCCCCTGATCACAAGGTGCCAGTGCCTGCGGTGGCAATGCCGAGCTCGGTCCCCCTCGTGGGGGCTGCCCAGTGCCACAGTGCCTGCTGCAGGACACGGCCTCTCATCCTGGCTGAGCACAGCCTCAGCAGCAGTGGGAGCACTCAGGCCATTTAAAAGTTTTTAAAGAATGAATGATCCAAACTGCAGTGATAACATTCTTGCAGGTTAAAAATCAGTGTCCGTGTCAAATGGAGGTACCTGTCTTTTTCTTGTTGTGGCCCAGCCTATTGCCTAATAAATACCTGAAACCATTTCTGAAAAAAAATTAAATAAAGAATTCATTTTGTTGGCTTTCTTTCTAAAAGACAGACTTTTCTCAGTGTGCTTTGTCTCTTGACCACAGCTGACACAATTTCCAAGAGCATGCAAGATTCCCTCTCCTTCCCACTTCATTTAGTACCCCTGCAATCTTTTGATTCACACTTCTTGTATCCTCTCAGCTAAAGCACAAACCACGTGCTGAACACATTCTTCAGGACCTGTTATGTTGTTCTGCCAGGAACAAGGCACCACTTTTGTAAAAGTACATTTCAGAGAGAAGGTTCATCTGCCTGCACTGAACTGAGACAGCACCGAGGCAGTTAATTTGCAAAGAAAGAATTCCTCCTGACTTGCATTGTTATCCCAACACTCCCCAAATTCCTCAGACTGAAGAAGCAAACACACAGAGGGAACCCCCTGCCGCCCCAAGAAAGCATTCTTCATCAGAGTAGCAAGTTCACTTTAATCAGCGGAGGCAGCTTAAACCCAAGTTCATGGCAGATCTAAGCTGCCACAGAAATGTGTTTTGAAGAGAAACATTATGGGAAGCTTCACAAAGTTGTTCTGTGATCCTAATATGAAGTAATAAGCTGTTTACCCAGCATGACTGTACTGGGATTAATTGACAAAGGAGGGGAGATTAATTGCTATTATTTCCCTGTCAGCTTCACTCCTCCACACGCACTCACTGATCTCACAGACTGCTCCCAGCCTTTTGCTGTGTTAATGTGTCAGAACTACCTCAGCTGAGACAAAGTCCTTTACCAAAAGCAATATCCAGAAGAGCAACCTGCTTCTAATCCCCTTCAAGTACTAATGAACTCAAATTTGATGCAACAGAATGAACTCTAGCACTCCTCTGCCCATCAGCCCATGTTTCTGTCAGCTTTTCTGCCCATGAGCACGCTAAGAATTGGAAAGGATTAAACAGATCTGCAGCTTGGCAAAGCGCAATGAAATTCTGAGCTCTGTGAGGGTGCTGGGGCACTGCAGGAGGAAAAGTGAACAGGGCACAGATGTGAGTGGGAATTCTGACAAGAAGGATAAACTTTAAACCATCTCTTTGGACAATATCTCAGTTCACGAGTACAGCATTGTAACTGCCTGAGAAAGCAGCGATAACGAGCTTAGATAAAAGCTGATTTTCAAAGGCCTCATCTACAAAAGCAAATTTTTCTTGATCTGGCCCAAATTAGCAAATGAGATAGGCCAGAAAACCCCACAAATAATTCAGCTCAGTTACAGAAGGTGCTAACTAGAAACTGATTTTACATTCTGGGAATGAAAGTAATAGGTCTTCCCAGGAAAGAGCTGGGCAGAATTAAACAAACACAGCTCAACCACTGCAACCACAGAAGGTAAACAGAAAATTTTCCCATGCCATAAAGACCTGAAAGAGTCTCTGGAATGTTGTTACCTGCTGTTGCAAGTTAAGGTTTTCTTCTGGCTTCAAGTGTTTCTTTTTCCCACGAGATGGCAGCCTGGTAACACTGTGGAGAAGTTACCCTCACCTCAAATCCAGAAATCCAGGATTGTGCTGGGATCACCTTTCTTATAAACTACTCTGGTGTTAAATTGCCCAACACACGTGGAATTTAAAGATGATGAAGACTGAGAACGAATATTTTAAAGAAAGATGAGGTTTTGGTACTAGTTAGCAGAGGACCTTCCCAACAGGGCTGACATTCACCATCTCCCAGATTCTCAACCAGCAAACTGAACCCTTAGGGTCAGGCAGGGCATTTGGGGAAGAATCCAGACTCTTCATTCCCTTGTAAACAGAGAAGGCTTCCTTTGCTCACATCACAAAGACCTTTTGACCTCCTAACATAGCAGATCACTGCTTGCAGCCAAAAATGGCTGGCTCTTATCATCCCAGGGTGTTAGTGAATGGAGATGTTTTACAGATGTTTATGTGCTGGTGAGCCAATCTGCTACAGGCAGTACAAGCTGTGACAACTAGAATGTTAAGCATCCCTTCTTTTATTTAAAGGCTGGTTTTTTATGTATTTCCTATATGTATAGAAACAGTTCTCCCAGGTATCTTTCACTCCAGGATACAGATGCCCTCGATAGTCTTAGACTCTACACAGTCGATCTTAGGTCTCCAAATCTAGTTCATGCCCTATCGACTTACTTGCCCACACTCACACAGCTTTCCCGTGGCATTTGAGCCCTGAACTGCAGACATCCTGCTGCACACTCCCAGTCCAGCTCAGTCCTGCCCTCTCATCCTGCAGCCAGGCAGCAATGCAGCAGTTCAGCACTAGCCAACCAGGAGGATCTGATTCCAGCCACCCCTTCCCCAGGTTACCTGAATAACCAGGTAGGCACTGACAGAGGAAGCCATTCACCAGGTCCTGGCAGAGCCCTCCGTTGTGGCAGGGCTGGGACTCGCACTCGTCGATGTTGGTAAAGCAGGTCTCCCCTGGAAAGTGAAAACACCAACACATCTCTGAAGTGCACATGTGCAGCAGCAGCAGTGAAACAAAGATCACAGCTGCACTCATAAGTTTTGCACTTCTTTTCTTTTGCCTAAAAATGCAAAAGAATTCCTTGAAGTCTCGCATGTCTCTGCAGGCACTGGCACACAGACACCAGCATGGAACAATAGGGACAAATGAAGTATGAAATTATTTTCCAGTGTCAAACACTGGCAAGACCAGAACTTCTGAACCATTCCCATCTCTGCAATAGTGGACCAAACACTCATATTTCTCTCATAAAATAATGAAGTATTATTGTTNCAGAGCTTCTAGCTCCGAGAGCACCACACCAAGAAACCCCTCTTGTCCCACTCTGATTATACAGTTGCTGCCATGACAGTAGTCTTACAAGAAAACACCTAGAATAGTAATCTGTGACTCCAGGGAATTACCTTCCTCTGATGAGGAATTTCAGAGATCTCCCTGGGGATGAATCCTGTCATATGCATGAGAGACTGACAAAGGGAAAACACCCTGGCACCTGCATAGCCAGAGGGCATTCATGGCAGCATGGGGAAATGCACAGGCTGTTGCCTCAGCCTGGAGACAGCCTTGGACAGGGAATGATATTCAGCTGTCTGCAATGGGAGCAGAAGCACATTCCTGATGCATCAGGCTGCCAGCCCCTCTGAAGTGCCAATCCTTAAGAGATTTTTGTTGCAGAGGTAACACTGCTCCATTCCCATCTCCTCAGACCAGCAACACCACCCAGCACAGACAGGGTGAACATTTGCTGTGTAGCTCACCTGTAAAGCCCGGCTGGCACTGGCACAGGAACCCAGCTGCTTGGCTGTAGCTGAAGTTGCTGGGGAAGAGGGGCTGTGCCCCGTAATGGGCTGGCTTGGAGCGCTCCAGGCACAGGCCACCGTTGTGGCAGGGCTCTGGCACACACTCATCCACATCCTCCTCGCAGTCCCGCCCGGCGTAACCTGCCACGAGACACCGCTGTCAGCACCGTGCTGCAGCTCAGCTCCCACACACTGTGGCTGACTCGAAGGAGGGAATAAGAGCCCCAAATCTGCAACTCATCTAGCAGGGAGTCCCCAGACCCTTTACTTTCTTCCTGTATCAAATACAGGAGCCATCATCAATTTGCAGAAAAGCATCACCTCGTGATAGAGGAACTCATCACAGAAAATGGCAGAAAACAGAAAGAAAACTTTATGGTTAAGAATCAGAGTGATTTTTGCAGATCAACTGGATTTTGCGATGATCTGTAAAGGGCAGCAGTGCAGCCTCACTATTCCCTGAGACAAGGAAAACTCACACAGGGCCATGCAGTATGATCATTGATTCTCTACTTCACAACACAGCGATCAAGCACGTGCTGCCCATGGCCGTGTGCTCACACACCCCAGGAGCAGAGCCCCCAGCCCACCTGGCCAGCAGGCACAGCTGTAGCCCTTGATTCCCTCCAGGCACGTGGCACCGTTGTGGCAGGGCTCAGAGGCACACTCCAGGATGTCCAGCTCGCAGTGGGCCCCCTCGAAGCCGGTGTCAGTGCAGTCACAGTGGTAGCTGTGGGGCACCAAACAGAGCAAGGCATCAGCTCTGCCTTGGACAGCAAAGCCCTGGGTGGGGAACGAGCAAAAGAGCTCAGCTGTCAGTGCTCACACCCACTTGTGTTCACACCTTACCCCTGGAAAGGTAAATCAGACACACAGCTATGCTCTCAGCAGTTGCCTGTGCTGTTCAAGCTCTGCAAACCACTTCTTGGGTTAGTTCCTCCCTTGCTTTAAGCACCCCTGGAGTTCTGCTACTGAGAGGGGCTTCTCCCTTATTGTCACAAATCATTGTTACTGCCACTGGGATATACAAAACACTAAATCCAATTTCCCCCACAGCTTTCTACTCTGATTTTCACAGGTTGCACTGAATAGACCTTTAGATCAGTCCTGGTGTCTAATTGCTGCCCAACCACTGGTTTCTCACCTGTTAATGAGGTCATGACATGTCCCATTGTTCTGGCATGGCTGGCTCTCACATTCATTGATGTCCACCTCACACTGGGTTCCTTGATAACCTGGTGCACAGGTGCACGTGTAGAACCCAACATGATCATTGCACAGGGCCCCATTCTGGCAAGGGTCTGAAGCACATTCATCTATTTCAGTCTCACAGTTCACACCTTTGTTAAAAAACAGAAAAATATCTGTGTTACAAATCCACAGAAGGGTATATGTGCCACCTGGAATTCTGAGATGAAATCACAAGAGTCATGTTATCAATCCCAGCTGGCTACCAGTGACCTCTACCTGCTTCTCCAAAATACTGTTCCATTTATTTCAATTGTTTGTAACTTGCTTTGTGATACCCAGGAAAAAAGCACTAAAGTAGTGCAAAACACTGCCTACAGTGATATCTGAAGTTAGGAAGTGATTTTATTGGAAAATGCTATTAAAAATACAATGTTAGCTCCACTAGTCCTGGTCACAGCAAGTAACACCTGTTTGGTACAAAGTCTCAACCTCTCTAAGAGAACAAGGCCTCATGTATGATTTCTATGCAATCATCTTATCTATATTCCACCTCTTTGAGCTGCCTGTGGCCTGGCATCACCTCCAAACCTTACTCATTACAGTGGCACCTATCAATCCATCTAATCTGCCCTCCTTGGCAAAGGCTCCCCACAGAGTGGGCATGGCCATCCTAATCCTGGCGGAATGTGGGCCCCCTAATCTGGTTCAAACCCCTCAATACCCACACAAAACTTCCTTCACCCAAATTCCAGCTGCAAGCACCAGGAAATAACCTGGCCTTTGGTGCTCAAACCTCTGGGTGAAGAACTAAACCCCAAGGCTAAGCCTCACGTTTGACATCAGAATAACTGGAAGCACAACAAACTCCTCCAGCTGCCAGGGTCACTTTATCACTTCTTTGGCAGGGAACCCCACAATCCTGAATTGAGGATTCAGCATTCAGATAAAAAAAGAAACTGATTTTCAAAGACAGAATTATGCTTGATAGTCAAAATCACCAGTAACCTTAGGGCCCACAAAAAAATTCTGCCTCCTTTCTCCTTCATCTCTCTTCACTTTTATCAGAGAGTGAGTCAGCATCAGGGACTGCATTCCTGATGTTGTAACTTCTCATTCCACTGGTAATCAGTAGCATTCCTTCACAGCAACCCAACTCCTTAAACACTTTGGTCTGTGAACAGGAGGAAGGCTGAGAAAGTTCATGTGCGAGGTGGTACCAGGCAGACATGGACACATTCCACCCCATTCCACTCTGATAAGCAGGGCTGGGGGAAGGAGAGCCCCCCACTGCCTCCCTCACAGATAACTCATAGGTGTGGATTCCTCTTTGAGGCATCATTAGCACAGATAGACAAAAGAGAAACACTTAAATCATATGCCAAGTAAACATTCACCAGGCATGAAAGAATTGGACATCTCCAGCTAAAAGACACTTTTTTTCCAAAAGACAAGTACTTCCCCTGGAAGAATCCTGCTGGACAGGACAAAGAACTAGAGGCCAGGTTGGCAGAGCTAAGTTATACCTGAAAACACTAAGTACCCATTTCCTGATGATAAATACCTTTTTATGTTATCTCCCGTAATTTCATGCAGAGAACTAATCACAGCTACTTTGTGCCCAGTAGTCCAGTCTCAGACAGTCCAATCTGGGATGCCTGTCTCTCAACAGGGATCTGAACCTACACCATCCATGGAATTCAAGGCCTGAAGCACAGCCTGAAGCCGGTGCAAGCAGCCCCGGGGCGTTACCCGCGCACAGCCGCAGGGCTGCGGGAACCCCGAGCGCAGCGAGGCAGCGAGGCCGCTCCTCAGCCCCGGAGAGGTACCTGTGTATCCGGGCGCGCAGCGGCACTCGTAGCGGTCCATGTGGTTGAGGCAGGTGCCGTGGTTGCGGCAGGGCCGGGAGGCGCACTCGTCGATGTCGATCTCGCAGTTGGAGCCCTGGAAGCCGGGCACGCAGAAGCAGCTGTACTCGCCCGCCCGGTCCCTGCAGATGGCCCCGTTCCGGCACGGCCCCGACGCGCACTCGTCGATGTCGTCGCCGCACGTGGCCCCGCTGAAGCCGGGCCGGCAGAGGCAGCGGTAGCCGCCCGGAGCCTGCACACACGTGCCGTTGTTCAGGCAGGGCTGGCCGGAGCACGCGGAGCTCTCTGTCTGGCAGCCTTCTCCAGCGGGGCCCGGCCGGCACCTGCAGGTGTATCCACTGGGGCTCTCCACGCATTCCAGTCGAGGGTCCCTGCAAGGGCTGCTCTCACACTCATCGACCTTGTCACAGGCAGCACCTGCGGGGCCAGCTGGACACACACACTCGAACTCCAGGAGCCCCGGAGTCCGCCTGCAGGTCATGTGGGCAGGACAGTCATGCTCAATGCAAGCGTCGTAGAGGAGTTCACAGTTTATGCCCATGTAGGCTACAGGCTCCACAGGGCAGGTGCACTGGTAACCCACTTCCAAATCCTTACACATCCCCCCATTCTCACATGGGGATGAGGAACAGCCACTGTCATTTTCAGAGTATGAGGTTCCTGATGAGAAAAGAGACTTTTTGTTAGTCAGCATTTATAACTCTAAAGAAAAAAGTTCTGCCAATCCTCACACACAACTCAGAGACTGCCCACCTAAATTCCACACTCCAAAGGGCTGCTCTAGCCAGGAGATGAGGATGATACTGGAGAATCAAACATTTACTATAAAGAAAACAGCCTTTCATTTAGTGGCAATCAGGAATCTCTTGCTAATTTGGGTAATCAGGTACCCTCTTTTTTAGGAGACACTCACAAACCAACTATTTTACTTGTGCTTAATCATCCATGAGTCACTTTGAGAGCAGTGACACATATCACCTTAAATCCATTCACAAGATTAACTTAGTGTAAAATTCCATGACCCCTTTCACTGGCAGGGCACAGCATTTGTGCCGGGAAATCCAGAGAGGCGGGATGAGTTCAGGTATTGGCTGCAGCTCTCTATGTCCCAGCTGCTCCTTCTGGGGATACAATTTTTTCTCAGCTAATCCAGAAGTGATTTGAAGATGCTCCCATAAATAACCCAAGGCAAACTCCAAATGGGCACATTTCACAGAGTCTCTGATTACATCAGGCAGCTCAGGTTGACAGCCAGTGACCCTCACCCTCTCCACATGTTAGACATGTACATTTACACAGCAGGACGTTTTTAGCGAGGAAGAGCAGAGACTGCTGAGATCACCGTGCTGATGGCATTTCAGATCAGTACCTGCTGAGCCAAAACACCAGTCTAACTACCAGATACCGGGAGCTAAAGTTGAGACCAGATTCCCCTAAATCTGGGAGCATTTGGGTGTGAACAGTTAATTCACACTGAGCCACAATGCCTTGCTGTCCCCACAAAGGCAGAGCTTAAAAGGCTCTTGCCCCATTAAGCAACTCCACCATCCGGAAATGTGATGGGACGTGCCCACTGAACTGCAAATTTAGTTCCAATAAATGAGATTATATAGGACACACAATATATAAAAAAAACCAAACCAAAACGAAACCCGAAAAAGTGCTCAATGTAGATATTTCAAAATGGAGCAGAATGGAATAATAGGAGGAATCCTCATTTCTTTTCCAAAAGAAATTTTAAATTTACTTTGTGAAACAAGGGGCAGATTGGCCAATGGGCAGGAGATAGTGGCCTTTATGTTATAATTAGGATATATGTCCTGGATTCAATGCCACAATTAAGCACCTTCCAAAAGACATAAACCAACTGAAAATAGAATAAAAGGACAAAGGCAGTGCAAACAGAGAACTTTGCCTTCCACAAAGGCAGCAGTCATTAGCACCTCATCCCACTGTGGCATTCTGAGATCAGAGCTTTTTATTCTGCTCAATTCCAGGACAAATAAGAGAGAAACTGTGTGGTAGCGATATCTCAGCCTGATTCCTCCATAAGTGTTATGAAACATCCAAACTTGGAAGTAATTCTGCAAACAACTACATAGCAGATGTTTGGAAAATGTCTATGAAAAATTACCTCAAAGCAGAGATAAAGCTCATGAAGGAGCAAAAGGTATCTGAGAAATTGCTACTGGTGAGAAAATCCAGACTTGCCCGGTGTCAGAAGTGAAGCCATCACTCGAAGCCTTTGGGTAAGCAGCTCTTCACCCTTTCTGCTGCCCTCTCTATGTAGCTGTGGCCCAGGTAGTGACAGGCCTCAGTCTCTGTAAACCCCACAGAGCTGCAGGTGGAGAGAGGCCGGGATCCCAAATCCTGGGAGCTCCCTCAGCCCTCCCTGCTTTACCCTGCCGTGCTCCATGCTAAGGACTTGCCAGGATCACACACCACATCGCTCCCCAGCTGACCTCCACGTTCTCTCACGGGTGCCAGCGTTATCCCAGCCCAGTTTTGGTCACGTTTGCCTTGATCTGGTGCACCTTATCCACCCCCGGTGGTTAATCTGTGTCAGTGGTGCTCTATCAACTCTGCCCCATCAGCTCCTCAGTCTCTTTGTACCTGAAGGTGGAGGCAGTGACTTCAGCGCCTGAAAGGGATTTATAGGAGACTTTGGTTTACAAAAGCCTGCCCCTGCCCTGACCTCCCCCAAATTCCTCCCATCAAAGACTGTGGTGTTTCTAAGCCTTCTTTCAAGAGGCCATGCTGCTGGGGGAGGGAGGCTGCTCAGGGATTTAGGCAGCCCTTTCTCTTCCCAGCATCATCTCCATGGCCCACCCCTCCCCTCCCCTCTCATGTGATGCTGGGGAGAGCTGCTGAGCCCTGCACTGTCCAGCAATCCCTTTATTCTGCCATCAACCCTTTTATTCTCAGATTCCCAGTCAGGCAGAAAACAAGGATGACGGAATCTGCCTGGAATCTCTGTGGCAATTAAGAGTGGAAGCCCAGGAAACGAAGAGCTTTACTAGGCAGGAGATATGAGCCTTTGTAGGCTTAATGAGTAACCAGCCCCAGCCTGCACTTTCCACAGGCCAGGAGCACAATTTGGGATAAAAAAGGAGCCCGAGTCTGGTGCATGTTGGGAAGGTGCTGCAGCACACTGCATCTGCAGAGAAATTCCCATTTGCACAGAATGCCCAGGCACTGCTGGCATAGCCAGGCTGAGCCACTGCCAAGGCTCATGCATGGCTTTCTGCTTCCATGAGAAGAACACAGGCAAAATGCTTTTTGCAAATAAAGCTAAACATCAAAGCCCTTTGCTCTTTCCTGCCTTTCCCAAAGTTCTTTCACAACAGACACACCTTTTTGTACCTTCTCTGGTCTGGTCCATCATACAGCTCAACTACAGACAACGCAAAGCTTCACTAATAAGTGCAAAGGCCTTCTTGGCTACCAAACATAGCAGTGAAGGAACAGAGAGAACTCTGGTCTGCTCAAAACTCACTGTGACCATGAACAACAGCACTGGTTAATATATGTACTTCAGCAGGACAGCATTTTGGAGGGAAATGTTCCTTTTCTGGAACAGATATCCTGAAGTAACACAGCACTGCCCACAGGGCATGCATGGAGCAGGCTGAGGACACTGCAGTGTAAATCACAAGAAATGAAACTTATCTAAATAACTGCAAATTATTCTGTGAACTGCAGCTGGCAGAAAATCCCCCACGTGTTTGACTGGCTCAGTGGAGGCTTCAGGCACACTCACAGCACCAACCCCAAATTGTATCACCCACTCCTCTATGTCCAGCATGCCTGTACTAATATGGAATATTTCCCAAAGACAAAGCATGCCCCTGTGTGAATGTATTCTAACCCTAATACTCCTTCCATGGCAGTGCTGAACTCCTGGCTTGACAAAGAGCACAGCTGATGTTTTTCATTCTGATTTTGTCCCCTTCAACCATCAGTCCTAGGGCATACAGTTATTGCTCTCAGTTTGGAATAGATTATTATATGAATGTGAATAGCACATGAATATGCACCAAATGCTAATAAGAAAAATGAATAAATTAACTTTTCCTGCTGCACAATATAAGAATCATGAAAACATTTAGTTCAGACTATGCTGTTTCATGAACACAATGAAAATCAGGTCGAGGAAATCACTGAATGACAAGAGTTTATAGTTTTTCACTGAAGTAGTCGTTGCTGGATTAACAGTGAAATTCAGAAGCTTTCCTTTATGTTTCACAAGAAAAATATGAATTAGTGATATTTATAAGGAAAAAAAAACATTAGAAGTGTATTAGAGTCATACCATCCTGCAAGCCTACACTGAATTGAAACTGGAGGAGACCACAGCTCCTTTGAAGAACAGTTCCAGGCATTTAGGGGTGGATTAGGAGGAACTTCAAAGGCTACCAGAGTCCCATATAAAGCATTCATTGAGCTCTGTCAGGACAGGGCTGGTTTTACACTTTAAAGGTAGCTGACAAAGATTTTCCCCAAACGATGAGCTTTGTGACCTTTTGTAACACTTTAAGGCAAACAAGCTGCATTACCAGGCTCTGTTTAAATAATCTTATACTTTATATGTGAACTATGTGATCTTGTCAAAGTTGTAACAGCGAGTTTTTTAACCAAAAGAATCAGAAATTAATGAGAAGTTAGGCAATTCTGTGATTGGAGGTGCTGCTTTAGCATTACTCACTGGCTTCTATTTTGGGGGTTTGCTTTTCACAAGTTTTTCTCCAAGTCTTGGGTAACTCTGACAGAAGATGGATGTTGTCAATCTGCGGACACACCTGACCTTGTGGAAGCTGCTCAGTGCTGCACTGATAACTACCCTAAAGGTGTCTTAATGATCACTTAAAATTCCAGCAGGTAAGAGGCAGTGTTGGGGTTATCAGCTCACAGTTTCCTTTGTGCTGAAGGACAGAAAAAAAACCCAAGCAGAGGCAGTGGTCCCTACTGGAAATCCCCATCCCTGAATACTTGTTCATGCACATGGTGAAAAATGAAAATGTACCATCACCTGTGCACAGCCTCTGCAAAATGCTCACAGCCACAGACACAGCTCCCAGAAGCGTCAAGCTGTCATAATATTATTTCCTGGCCTAGCAAAAGGACAAGCCAAATCCACCTCAAGTAGAAAGAAGCTGCCTTCAGATGTTTTTCACCTGCCCTACTGACTACAACAACTGAAAAACACCCAATTTACAACCAAGAGGTGAGAACAGCAGGATTCCCAGAGCACCACAAATCCCAGCTGCACCACAACAATAACGGAGCTTGAGGGGTATCCAATTTCCCAACCCAGGACTGGTCAAACCCCAGCCTGGGGCAATTCTCACCAGTCAGACTGTGCTCCTGCTGATCATCCCAGCACACCTCCCACTGGAGAAAGATCCGGAGGCCAAGGGTAGAAAGGGAACCCTTCCACCAGAAGGGATTCAGAGCAACACAACTGCTATATAAACTCTGAATAAAGGAATGGAGAGTTAGGTCTCCATGACAACAGGAAGGCATGTGCTTATATTAGTAAATCCCTGCTGACCTCTGCTGATCTTTCCCTATCCTGGTCAGTGTAAAGGATTAGTGAAAGGGGGCACGCTCTGGCCTGTTCCCAGGATCCACACAACCAGAAAGGGAAATGGACAGGCTTGAAAGGGAGCTTTCATATTCACCCACTCTCTTCCCCAGCCATGCTCACTTTGGAAGGAGAGCTATGGAAAAGAATGGCAGGATAAAACCAAATCCTTCTCCAGGAAGCACCTTCCATGTACCTGTTCAGGGAAGGTACAAAGCCTCTTCAAGTGGCTTCACACATCCCTAGGGCTTTACAAGCCCCATTTCTTTCTTGACACACAGAGATTAAAACTTTTCCATCCAGACCTGAGCTAAGCACCTGCTCTGAATAATATCAGCACCAGAAAACACAGCCTGAAACTCTCTGAGACTGCTGACAAGCTCATGATGTGCTAATAACTGGCAGTGATAGTTCACCTAGCCTAAAATATTCCATAAACTGTATTCCCTATCCTGTTTAACACAGTAATGACACTTGTGACAGGTGCTTTAACAGCAGGCTTTTCTATTTAGCCTCAGAAAAGGGATGTGGGAATGGGAAACCCTCCAAAATACCAGTAGTTTGATCACAATTACTAAGCCCCTGTGCTGCAGCAGCTTCCCACTTGCCCAGCTCTGCTGGAGTAACTTGGTGACTTCGAGGCCCACAGTCAAGTTCTTCCTCTCCATTTTTTAAAAGGAAGAAAGGATTCTGAGATATATCTGCTGGTTGAAGCTAAACATTATTGTTACTGTCTCAAGTTATCAGCTTATCTGGTAATTTATGTGAGGCAAGACATGGCACTATGACCAAAAAAACCCAAATCCTGAAAATAAAGATTACCTAATCCAAAAGCAGTGCTGGCAATCAGCAGGCAGGACTTCTAAGACAATACTGAATAAATGGCCTGACAAAATGCCAGGGGTCCCAGCAATGCCAAGAGTGTCTTTTCAAAAAGTCAGTTTTTAAAAGAGCCTTACTATTCATGGCTTTGATGTCTCTTGTAGAGTTTTGGTAGGTTAAACACACAAGCCCAGTGTCTCAGCCAAATAACACCTTGGACATCAACTTTAAGACATCTCCTCAGGTCCCTGCACACAGGGCAGATTTACAGTTTTACCCAGATATTGTGTGTCCATCACTTCTCAGAATGCTTCTGACATTGTTTCTCTTTGTTACTGGAGACCAACAAATTCCACACCACACGAGGTTTTTGGTGTGACAGAGTTTTTCATGCCAGATATATGTACACAGTCTACTGGTGTAAAATATCCAGAATTTACGAAGGCCTAAACCTAGACTTTCAGGCACAAGAAGTGTGTCTCAGGTTCTTCTTGTAAAATATGCAGAATATTTACCCCCTCAAAGAAGGAGAATGGTGATTCCTGGCTCTCTGCCCCCCAGCTGGCCCAGTGAATTGCTGAAAGGTGCCAAACAGTGGGCACCAATCCACCGGGCCCAGCAGTGCCAACATCATGGCCCAAGGCATTAACAGCATTAGTCAGAAATACCACTTCAGGGAATTGAACTCATTCTTACCACAGAACAAGAAGCCAGCTAGCTTGTGTTCATTATCTCCTCACTGTTTTACTGCAGATTTGAAGGTGTAACTCCCATTATCATGCTTCTAGAACTGGGAGAAAGACAGGAGCTATGAGTCCCTGGTTTATGACAGCATTGAATATATTGTCACAGTAACTCTTTGATCTTCTGTGCTCAGGACACTTCAGTATTTTCCCTTAACAAACACTCCTCCGAGATGACCTTCATGTTTCACACATTCTCTGATCTCTCAGCCATTTCCACAGATCAAACACTGGGACAGGGACTTTCCTGTGTATTCAGAGTGAGTCACAGGCGTTAATTTCCAATCCTTATTTAAATATACTGACAATGAACAAAACAGCTGGAAAGATTGGGTTTGTTTGTTCCCTGGTTTTGAAGTAAGCCTTAAACTGTCCCTGTGTCCAAGCTAATCCCAAGAGCTGGCATTAGAGCTGATAGCAAAAAAAGGTTTGTCTTGCACTGCTCTCCCTCAGCAGGCGTCCAAAGCATCTTCCAGGCCAAAGGTATGTGAACTCCTGTGCCTGCTGATACCTGGAGCTGTGGGAACAGAAATGAGGAGACACTCCTTCTGCCCTCCAGAATCGCCTTTAACGACAAGGAATTAGCTGGGAGCTATTCTACTGTGTTCCTATTACACAGGCAGCAGCAGTAAAAGGGGAGCTGAAGGCGGAGCCTGCACCGTTGCCCCTCCAGGGTTTCTTTTAAACAACTGGAGATAGTGAGGATCTGGCTGCAGGATGCTCTGATGGGTACAGATTGCACCAGGCCAACTCAGGCACTCTCAGAATTTCCACCAAAATTTTGAAAAGTAGCTTAAGCACTCTCTGCTTCAATGACATTTAGACTCAGTCAATTAGAAATGAAAGAAGTAGCGATACAGTTTATAATGGCAAGAAAAGACATTTCTTTATGGCCTTAAAAATCTACAAGTGCTACCTAAATAGCACCACTCACTCCAGTTAAAATCTGTCAGAATTCCCCTTACAAAATTGGAGTAGGTGGAAAGACTATGAAAATCAGCACTTCCCTCAAGCTCTGCTGGCTCCAGCAAGAAGAGCCACCTGCCCTCAAAAGAACACCACATTCCCAGTGAATCAGTGCTCCAGAGAAGAGCATTCTCCAGGAGTGAAAAGCCACAAGCGCAGTGGGCAAAGAGCACAAACCCTCTGAACCAGGGCCCGGCCTGGCAGCCACACGAGGGAGATCCCTCCGTGCAGCGGCCTTGCCTCTGCCCAACACAAAGCCACCATAATTGCTTCACACTCCAAACCAGTAGCTATGGTTACTAGATACAAAAGACAGTCCTGCTGCTTCCCTGTGGCCAGAGGAATTCCAGGCACTTGGAGCAAACACACCAGACAAAGAAGCTGGTACAAGAAAGAGTAAGAAGGAAAAAAAAGAGACAAAAATCACAACGTATTTTGACTTTCACATTCGTGGTCTAAGGTGGTCAGAGCAAAGGAAATCTTGGGATGCTTCAGAAGGAAAAAAAGAGACTGCTGGGGAATCAGAGGAAAAGCTGAAAACTTTCTCCAAATCTCAAAAATTACATAAACATCACCTACTAATGCAAGAAAATGCCAAGTGCCGTGTTCAGCAGACACAAGCAGAGAAAAGGCTCTGACTGTACTTTCTCAATGTTCTCCATATTTTACATCCATTTCTTCATGTACTTGCTGAGCGGAAACCAAACCTGACTTGTACCTACAGGTAACTGGCCTGGCAGTGCTGAGGGCAGGATAAGGAGACCGGTTCAATCCCAATCATACTTTCCAGCAAAAGGCTGGATGTGTTCCTGACATGACCTTATAATCCCTAGATGACTAAAACAGATGTCTAGGCCCAGCAGATCTCTAGGCACCTATTCCAGAAGAAACTGAGATACCTATTTTTCAGGGAACATAAGATATTGTAAACAAGGGTGTCAATGGAACCCAAAGACATGGTCTTGGGAATATGGAGAATCCCAGTGTACTCAAATAGATTCTTTGGCTAGGAAAAAATAAGTTTTCAGTGTGGGAAAACAAAACAAAACAAAACAATCCCCCCACCAGTGTGATAGACTCTTTTGTTACCTCATTGCTTCTTGCACTTTCAGGATGGATCTGCTTTCTTCAAAATTTCTAAGTGGAGACACTCCTGTCCTGTGGTCTCCCTCCACATTTTGTATGAGATGTACCTGGCACTACACTCCCCTACATTACATCCTCTTGTGCCCAGATGTATTTGTAGAGCATATAGGATGGAAATAAAGGTCTGTGTTTCTTCTGTATGGGCACAACCAAAATATTCAGACGTTTCCAACGGAGAAAATAGTAACTATAATAGCTGAATACTTAATTACTTTTAGTTCTTGTGAACAAATGCATACATACATGTGCACAGAGAGAAAGATGAAAAGAGATAAGAAATAAATAGAAGGAAAAACATGTCTAGAATGAAATGCCTGTTTATCTTCCAGACTAAAGTTTTTCAGGCTACAAATCTAACTGTAAGATGCCAAATTGTTCAATATAAGGGCAGGTCACAGATTTGATCCAAAGTTACTGCATAGTAGTTGGGTAAGAATCAGGCACAGAAGACAAAAACTTACCCCAAAACAAGAGGAAAAGTGGCAGCAGGAGAGCAGCATCGTACGGCCTGGAGGTAGTTTTCTTTAATTCCATGACAAGTGTAAGAGTGGCTGCTCTAAACCCCTCCGGGGAGAGACAGGAGCTGGAGCCCTGCAAGCCCCTCCTGTGGCCACATCACGGTGCGGGGCGGGCTCTCCCCAGGCCGGCCGCTCGCCCCGCGCTCGGCCGGGCCGCAGCAGCACTGAGCCCGCGGACAGAGCCCCGCAGCCCGCGCTGCCCGGAGCGCCGGCAAAGCCTGCCTGGATCGCGCGGAGCGGACTGCGCCCGCCGCTCCGCGCCTGCGGCCGCCCCCGGCAGGCGGAACGGGGCCGGGGCCCCTCTGCCCCTCCGTAACGCTGAGAGCACACCTGGCGCGTCCCCCACAGCCCTGGCAGGACTCAGAGCCGGCGCGGGACCGAGACTGTTGGGAGGATGCAGGGCTCCGTATGGGTTCTTATTTACAAATTCCACAGCAGGATCGAACACAGTTTTCGGAGAGAGGCTGCTTTGTTCAAAGAGAAATAAGACAAAAGCACTCTGTTAACCCCAAAAAGCAGCGTTAGTCTTTACTCCTATCTCATTATGGGGTGGGTGATCCCACAGGGCAGGTGAACTCAGGAACAGTCTTCCCAACTGAGGAACCGTTTCAGAAATCAACAGAGGTATCTGAAAAACACGGGCACCAAATTACACCACCTTTAGATCCATGGGTTCGGTTTTAGAAGTGGAAAAAGTTATCAGTGTGCATTGTTTAATGATAGCAACTAGAAAAAGACAGCCCGCACTCGGCCGAGACCTACTAAGTCCCTCTAAATCCACATCACAATTGGATTAAACTAACTGCAATGAGAATTAAGTGCATTGCCTCACCCTTTGCTAACAACTAAAAATAGAACACAGGTAAGATGCCAGACAAATTCCTGGTTTAAACAAGAAATATGCAAGATAGCAAGGAATTGGTGCAGACAGACCTAGGCTGCACACGCAGAGAACAGGAGCCATCCTACAGTGGGTAATCTGCACCATCCCAGTACTCCTGCAGGGCAGCAGAGGCTGGTGGGATCTGTGCATGCAAATGGGATGGTTGCTGCAGGGGTTTTACCTTCAGTGCAGAAGCGGAACAGCCACAGCAAGAGCCTTTCCACCACCCAGACTGCAGTTCAGGAGCAAATGGTTCATCTCACTGTCCTGCCTTGGAATGCTCCAAAGATGATATATCATGTGTTATCAACCTTATCTGGACCACCCTGCCCCCTCTTTCATCTCTGGTGTCCTCAGTCTGTTTTCTCAAGATCAGCCTCAGTATTAGTTTCTTGCCAGTTACCACAACCATCTGGAATTCATTTCTGTCTCCTTAGACTGGTTCTGCTGTCAGGGGATGTAACCAAATGCTGACGTGTGCAGAATCTTTTTGCTCAGGATATTTTTGCCTCACCTGTGTGAATTATGCTCTCAACAATCCACCCTTTCCAAATCCCAGCACATACATAGGAATCATTGCACAATTAACATGGCAACAAAGCACCATTCTTAGCCAGGACTGCTCTAAGTCGAGTAGTGCAACACTTGACAACACCTGGAAAACACAACTATCCGTGGTAATTTATGGCTCCTAGGCTACCTGCTCAGCTTTCATGAAACAGAATCAGCATGATACCAACCCCCATCCCCCCAAAAAAGCAGAGGTTGTCCCACAGAGGCTGAGGTCTTGTGCAGCCCTGCTCTTCCTGCTGTGCTGTGTGGCCTGTGGCACCCCAAACCCTGGACAGAGCCATGACTTGTGGCACACTAGCCAGACTGAGGGAAGAGAAAAACAGTTACATCCAACTTCCTTATAATAATCAAAATACCTTAATCCATTGTCTACCTGTGGGGATATTAGAATTTAATTTTATCAATGTTCATGGTTGCAATTTTATGAGATTTGCCAGCATAAACAGCAAACCATTCCTGTGCTGCACCCCTGGGCCTACAAAAACCAATGTGGGTATTAACCAGCTTAGTCCAATTAAAGGACCCTAATGCAACTCTGTTAAGGCCCTGATTTGTTAGGCTTGACTACGTTTCCAAAGGAGCACAATTGGGTGGATTTGTTATCTAAAGCATAAGCTCCAAGTCCTTAGTCATCCTTGCTAAAGCCTTCCCCAAACTGGTCATGGTTTGTGCTACCTCCGCATCGCTGCCGCCCAACGTCACCATAATCTGCTCTTTAACATAGCATTAAAACTAGAGCCAAAGGACACAGCTGCTTTCCTTGGTGTAACACTCATTATGAGAGATTTAAGGACAGCATAACAGCAAGGCTTCTATTCTCAGCCCGGAGCAGGAACCCTCGCAAGCCGGAAACGCATACCATGGAAATGGGGCAGCAGTGGGCAAGAGGGATTAGGGGGAAAGGAGAAAGTAGGTCTGGGGTCCTCAGCAGAACCCTCCCGTCCCCTTATTCTATACTTTTCTGTACACTTGTCACAAAACAATCTACAAAACGTTCAGAGAGAGCCACGCATCAGAGTGCCTCAGTGAAAGTCTGCTTTTCATTCAAAGAACAATGTACACTTGCACGAGTTTCACAATCTTTCCTCACACAGGGCTTAAAATAATCCTAATACTGCAGACTGGGTACTGGAGACGTGTGACAGGCCGGTAAATATCAGTGGTACAAATAAAGCCATTCCTATCTCCTGTCACGTGCACACTGTAGCTGCCCCAGAGGACAGAGCCTCACCTTCCCTCCTCACCGCCCTGGAATCACTGGGCACAAATCTGGTTTACTAAATTGAACAATGGAACAACAGTATCAAAGTCATGATTTTTTTCCCAACTTTGTCCTCTAAGGGTCATTAGGCACAACATTACACAAAGGAGTCCATACTAAGAGTGGCTGCAGGCTTGGGCAGTTGAGTTAGTAAAGAAAAAACCTTCCAGTTCCACTCAAAAACTCAAAACCAAAACCTGACATACCTGTTTCCATACACTCTCCTGTTTTCTGTCACTGCTGAAAAGTGCCAGGAATACTTTTAAAACCTTCAAGTTTTAGAATTTCAAGCCTCCAGACTCACAGGCCAATTCTGTACACGGAAACGTTCAAATACAGTTTGGTGCTGTAATGCATAAAGGTTCCCCAGAGTCCCATCTCTAACAGGAAATTGGCTCTCTCCTGCTGCCCTGAACAGGCACTGTCCCCACTCTCCCATCAGCCCACTAGATGTCCCTTCTGCACTGCCAAAGTCACCAAAGGCCCCCGTGAGAAAATGAGAGAGCTGGAAAGAAATGAATGTTACAGCAGCACTGGGGAACCACAGCGACTGGACACATCCTGAACTGCTGCAGGCCTGTGCCAGCAGCACCCTGGACACTGCAAGACCTAATACAAGACCCCCACAGTGGAGCAGCCAAGGCAGAGTTTGGGCTGTGAGCCAAAACTTTAAAGTTGCTATTAAAACCTGGCAAAATCACATAAAATTTCCAGTCTTGAGACATCCTAATTGCATTTTTTAGACACAATAAATTTAGTTTCCTATCATTGCTAAACAGAACTGCTGGCAAGCAAATCATGCTGCCTGATAAATGCCAGAGAGTCCTGAGCCTGTGACACTGGTCAGCCCTGGGCAATGGCAGTGAGAAGAGTGGGCTGACAAGGCAGAGCAGGAGGGTTGTTGTCTGGGCACTGGCACGGGTGAGCAGAGTTCTGGTACAGCCTCACTTTCCTGGAGTGTGATCATCAAATTCAGATAAAATTGCAGTGCTGAGAAGGAGGAGGGGGACAGTCCAGAGGACCAGGGCAGAATGAACATGTTTGCCTGAAGTCTGAAATCACCTCCTCTGCCTTGCAGCACTGGCTGCTTGTTCAGAGACCTTCATGACACGCCTCATCCCAAAAAAGAGCAAATTCTAAGGACCATAACAAAGATATCCACCATGTGCACAGCACCTCTGCCTCCCTCTCCACCAGACAAACCATTCAAACACAGAGATGAGGCTGTGGTAGAGACAGGGCCACACTCCTGCCAAGTTCTCTCTCGAGGAAGTCACAGAAGTCAGGCTCTGACCATGGATGTACTCTTTGATCTACATGAGACCCCGCTGGACTGCTGCAGGTCACCTTCATGCCCTTTGATCCTCTCCCCCTGCTTACAGCTGCCTGGTGGAGGGGAATCCCTTCCAAGGGCCTCTCTGGCAGATGGGAAGATGAGAATGCTGATCACCTAACAGGAGGCAGCCAAAATGGTGTAAAAAGGGTCTCAGGCAAGACTTTCTGCAGTAAAATGTTATAGCAGGAAGGATGTGCCCAATGTACTGCCAGGATCTGAGGGTGTTTTGTGGCATGTTGACTACTGGGAGGCCTTTTTGCTGCTGTTTTTGTCACAAATGGTCCAACACGTTTGTAAATAGCTGCTTCCCAGCAGGGCTCAGGGAGGCTGTGGTGCCACTGGAGGGCAGGTCTGCGCTCCCAGCCCCAAAGCAGCCTGCAAAGGTTGGATTAGCAGTGTTTGCTGCAGAGCTCTGCATCGCCAGAGCCCTGGAGCCAGCCTGGGCTTCAGGGGAAAACCGAAGGAACCGACACCCAGAGCCACAGGGAGGGAGGCTGCCCTGCAGAACAGCCCGGCCGAAGGAACCTCCTCGTGCTGGAGTTTGTATTCCGTGAAGGCCAAACAGGGCAGTGGGAGAACGGGGAATTTCAGACCTGGAAAGAAAACACATCCAGCTGCACCGTGTGAGCTGTGAGCTCTGAAGATCAGGGCAACCTCAAAGTCCTGTTTGACATCTATCTCTGCCATGGAAATGACATCTTTGAATTCTGCATAAAATCAGCAAGATCGGCCTCATTTTCCTTCCAGCTGCAACCTCTGCTTTCCCTCACAGACTTCATGCACAGTCTGCTCAGTAATAAGGCCTCTGGGAAAACTGGACATTGTCACCACAGTAGGTGGCAGGAAGTCAAATGGATGCAGATCACAACTGTGCCAAATGTTGAGGAATGAGTAATGCTCTCCAAGATGCCAAAGATGTGGGGCTCACTTTTGTGTATTTGCACCTTAATGAACACTAAACACTTCTAATATCTCCAAGAGACAGTTTTGTCACTATGAAGGCATGGGACAACTGAACAGGAACAGTGCCACATTCAGTTTCCTGACTCAAAGGTGGGGATATTGTCCAGTACTTTCAGTATTCTGGGCTGGCACACTCCTGCTTTTCTAGGAAGTACTATAAATGATAGAAAAATACTGAAAGTACTGTCTCACACCAGTATTAGCACTATTACTTCACAGATTGAAGCTCCCATGTGAATCAATTGTTTCTACTTCACAAAAGCCCCATAATAATGGCCCCACCTAAACTGGGTGTGCACAAGTTGCTGGATCTGCTCTTGCCTGGATGAGAGGGTCTGGCAGGGATTACCACAACACACGCTGCCATTTTGCTGGGATGCTAAATCCTGGTGTCTCCAGCCATTTGTCAGATTGCTTAACAAACCTCTAAGAATGACCAATAGAGATCTTCACATAAGTATTAACAGCACTCAAGCTTGCTCTCATGGTCTCCAAATGAGTATTTTGTTTGCTTCTACTTGCAGAACTGGACCAGAGACAAGGGCTTCAGCACTTCCCTCTGCCATGAGGGAAGCTCTGTTTCCACTCCTCTTAGCCAGCATGGTTTATGCACATTTTCTACTTCATGTCTCACAACAGCAGGCAAACTGAGCTCCTGCTGGGCTTCTGTCAGAGGAGATATTGATCTGCAACACAAATGCTTGAATCCCTTGCTCTGCTAACCGGTGTGCTGAATGTGCACAGGAGCTCATCAATATGTCTGAAACAAAATCTGCTCAATGGCTTTTGAAAAAAAGAGAAAAACTGAGTTTTCTGATGAGGTTGTATACAAATATTCAAGTGGATGGATCAAGACACTTTCCAAGAACTGGTAAAAGCACCATGAAGCACCACTTCATCTGGTTTACAACTGTTTCAGTAAAAGCAAGAATAAGCACCAAAGCATCTCTCTGATGAGATACACATAAGGCTTCTTATAAAGCTGTATACAAAATATTGATGTGAATGGATCTAGAATCCTCTCAAGAGCCATGGGGAAAAACATCAAAAGAATTATAATACTTTAAATCAACTATTTAATGCCAATCCAGCCTTGCCATTCACCAATTATATGTTTCATTTCTGGAAAAAAACCATAATTGACAGCTTATTGGAACACTATCCATTTTAATCCCAAGAAACTTCACTGCATCTAAGCCAACTTTATATATATCCCAGTAAGAAGTAGCATCTTGTATATTTAAAGAAGTTTTCCATGCCAAGGCCAGTGTGTCAGCACCATTTGTTATGCTTGAATGCTCTCTGAGACGGAAGTCACAAACCTGACAATTTCACTCTCATTAGCTTTGGGAGTGACTCCATACGCCAGCCTAGCTACACTCTGGGCAAACGATGAACCTTTTTGCTTCCAACTCAGCTTTAGGTCCCCCTCTATTACAGGACTTCAGCAAAATTTCCTTTGCTGTCTCTGGGAGCAGAAGGGAAGGCAGAGTACAGATGGCTGAGCTCCCCAGAATCACAGAGAGCAGCAGAAAGTCAGCTCTGCTCCCTGGGGTCCAAATCGATCTGTGGCTCCTTGGCTCTGCTAACCCACACCTTCAGCCAGTCACTGGAGGGTCATGAGGGCCCCTCAGTGATTTTCAAAGAAAACCTTCGGCTGAAGATTTAAACTCCATTTGATCCAAACCCCTTTTTAGTGCATGACTCTGAACCAGGGCACTTTGCATATTTCTGCCAGTCTCCCTTCCCAGGAGGTCACTATGGCAAACAGAAAATAGAATCCAAGAAGCAAGAAAATCTATTTGGGGGGAGCGTGTGTGTGTCTGTGTGTGTGTTCTGAGAAAATGACAAACCACAGTCACTTGTAATATATGAGACTAAGTGAAGATTTCTTCAATTCCATTTCTGCTTCTTGTAAAGCTTGTTAAAATACAGGTTCTCCTGGCTTCTGCATTTCCTTTGATTCAGGCCAGACAATGGAGATTAATCAGTGCCCAGTACCCAGTATTTCTGAGATTTCCCAGCTTCCTTTCACTTAGAAAGGTAAAAAGTCAACTTGTATGGGTTGTTATAACATTTCCTCTTTTAACTTGGGGAATCACACAGACATTTCCCTGAAATCTTGAATGAGCAAATGATTACTTTTAATTTTATTTTGTTAGTCAGAGTTCACCCTAAGTAGTCTTGTGCACATTACAATCTGAACAAACCCCTTATTAGAGCAACCAACTTTTGGGAGAGCAGCAATGAGAAAACCAAAGCAACCAAAATGCAGGGGGGAAAGCCAGGAATGTCAACACATTGTGTTTCCCCTTGAAAAATTTGTTTCCCACTCATAAGAGGTTACACCCTTCAGACAGGATTTTAAAACACTGAATCCCACTCCTGGCTATTAACTTCCACTCTGATACTCACTTAGCTCCAATTTCCTTGTTTCTTTTCCCTCCTAACCCTATTGCCACGATCTGTTACAATCAGAAAGCTGACATTGTATTCCCACCACCCAATATCACTGAAGTCAAAGCCGCAGTTCATCCTCTTTCCATGACTTTAAAGCTTGTAATCCTCTGTTACATCAGTCATAAGGACAGTGATTTGTTGAATCTGCCCAGCAGACTCTTGTCTTTTTCTACTGCTTTGCAGAGATGGTGCTTCCATTACAGGCACACCCTCGAGGGCTGCTGGAATCTCACTGCTAGGTCAGAACTGGCCCCTATGAGGTAGGAACTAAATAACTTATTTGGGCAGTAACAGAATTGCCACAGCAGCAGTGGACACAATGCTTCCCAATTCATTCATCCATCTCCAGCTGAAATGGAGATTCCAGGGGTGAAATAAGGTCAAAACAACGTAAAGGGGGAAATGGAATCTGTCCAACAATAAACCAGGTGTCAACATCCGCTGCACAGAGCTGACCAAGGACAACGCGGTCATTCTCTGGGAGCTGTGCTGGGATGTTGGGAATTTTGAGCAGATGTTAATAGGATGAATACATACCAGTTGTACAGTCTCAGAATAATAATGCCTGTGAATGCCAAAAGCATATTGATCTCCTGAAGTGCATAGTCAGAGCATCTAATGGCTCTAGAGAGAGCAGGGAAACACTCAGAAGGGGAAGAGAAAAGAGAAAGAAGAGAAGATGTTTCAGATTGGAGAGTTCTATCAGCTAAAAGAGCCTTGGGGCACACAGGGATGTTAAACTGCTGCTGCACAGACACATTCTGAGGGACCTGAGAACACGCAGTTTGTGCACAGGAATGGAAAAATGCATTTACAGAACTTGTATAATTGTAACAGGTCTAAAACACTTCTCCTAGGTAGAATATTAGAATCAGGAAGAACCTTAAGAGGAAAAGAAATCCTTACTGCCCTGTCCTGATGGACCAGAACTGTGGGAACAAAAAAGCCAACACCAGATACAGAGAATACAGATACTGTTCAAAAGAAATTCAAAGGGAAATTCTTTCTATGTTAATGACCTCAGCTGTTATTAGTGATGCAGATCAGGGCTTTGTTCTAAAAGGAAATCTCATAGCTAACCTGCGGTGTCTTTTTCAAGTGGGAGACATTGAAAGCTCCTTTTTACACCAGGGCTGTGTAACTGGGAAATCCAATTCATTCTCTTTGCTTTGATATCTATTTAGTTCAGCACTACACACACTGTCAAAAGCAAAATGTTATCCTCCACTGCACCTGAGGGCCAATTGGTCCAGTGGCATATGCTCCACAGAACTGATCCAATGTTTTTACTCTCTCAGAAAGACATGCAGCTCTTTGAGGGAGGACAAGACTCCAGGACAACAGGACTGCAAATTATCAGCTTGGTCAGAGGGGTTTTTCTTTTTTATGAGCTACAAATCAGACCAAACTACACTAACAGAGAGATCCTTGTAAAGTTCACTCCCAGCAGTGCCACCATAGGAGCACATCAGAATTCTAGCAACTCTGGTCAATACTATTATATATCCCCTGAACCACTAAGGACATTAAGCAAACACATTGAAGAGATGAGAAAAGATTCCAGTTATCCTGAGCTTCCCACTCTCTGACCACAAAACCGCACTCTCGCATCAAATGGGGAATGCAACTCAAGGGACATTTTAATCCTACACCCCTATTCTAATTAATAATCCTACTTTATCAATATTTGATGGAGCTGTTATTGTGTCTGCTCTGACCATTTCACTTTTCAGAGAATGCTCTGAATTACGCTGCTTGATAGCAATGCAAGAGCAGTGTAGTCCTTTCAAGGTAGCACAGATTGGAAACACGGCAGGTCCCTTCCTAAGCCAGTGCCTCTGCAGAAGGTCCTGCTTCAGGAGCAGCCCACGGATGCACTGGCAGCTGCAGCATCTGCAACTGAGCGTCAGCTGATGCACAAAGATCCACTGGCTCAGCCTTAATGACCCCTCCCCGTCGTGGCCCACCATGCCTCCACTGGATGGGAAAGAAAATAAACTCATATCCTGAAACCAAACTACAACAGAGACAATGTTGCGCACAACAGCCCAGTCATTATGTATGCTGGCATGGAGACTAACATTTAATAAAGCACAAAACCAATTATGACAAGAAAAACCTCACAATTTTTTGCAGACAAAGTGTTGAGGAAAAGGAAGCAGACTAAGCTGTGCTAAATACAACAGACATGCCTGACCCTCACCACAAACATTCACTTGTGTCACACAACCTCATTCAGATGAGTGTCTGACTGGGGCTGCTGTGGGGATTGTATTTCCACAGGGTCAGGAGGTTACTGCTACTCCCCAACTCGTCAGCACCACCATCCACACGATTGTGCTGCCCCCTGCTCTGCCCCTGCAAACACAGGAACTGCCTCAACAGCTGCCTTGACATGAGCAGCAATATGAACTCAGCAATTGCAAGTGCTTCAACTGAAGTTGGTTGCTTAAGGAAAGGCATTCAAAAATAATTACATGCTGCTACAGGAAAAGCAAAACATTCCACAATCCACATCAAACTCTTTAAGGATCCTCTTTAAGAAACAGAATACTCACGACTCTCCATCAGTGCAGAATCATTAAGATCAGACCTGCTGCTGAAGAACTGAGACCCAGGGAAAGGTGGTACAAACCCATGGATACAGAAAGAGCTTTTTCTGTACGTTCCTCAGACTCACAGTTTCTGCATCCTGTACCTTCCACCACAAGTGCACTTTCTCAGTGCCACCCAGCTTGTTCCTCTACAGCACAAGTTTTCCCAAAGCAGAGGGAGGGACTGAACTATGGAAACACATTGGCAAGCTCTCACTTTCTTGTCATATTGCACATTTTCCCAGTTTCAGGGTTTTACTGCATAATACAATGTACTATCATAAATTCAAGTATCAATTAATATACAGAGAAGGAGCAAAGAGGCAGATGAATTCATTCCAATTCAAAGGCTGGGAATAGTGGCTATTCATGGGGCAACAGGTAGCAGTCGGAGTGCCAGAAGGAGCCAGACAGATCCTTGATTACTATGTGCCTCCTACACTTAGCATCTGACTCAAAGCCCAAAGGAGCAATTAAAGACAGCTAAGAATTACAGGAGGCTTTGGTTCAGGCCAGTGGAGAACCTGCTCCTAGGGAGCTCTGCCCTTCCACATTCCATCAGGTTGTGATGGTCCTGAGATTGTCAAAGGTCAGAAGAACTATGGAGAAAGGGAATAAGTCCTGAATAACAGCTGCCCAGTGAGTCCAAACCACTGGATCATGCAAGCTTTGAGGGAAATTTTATGTCATCTGTTCTGTCTTTAGAGAGAAGAAAAGATGTGATGGCATTATTTTTTCACAGCAAAGGTACATGCACGGAACAGCAAACAGATGGAGGTGTCATAACAAAGTGTGAAACAGCAAAAAGAAAAAGTGAGAGCCCCTCTGCTTCAGATCCTCGTGCTGTGAAATCCTGTCTGTAGTGACCTGTCAGAAAAATGCCTCAATTACTACAGGCTGGGATAAGCAAAGGTGCTTAATCTCAGAGACAGAGGGTCTGACACCCTCCAAGGATGGGCTGGGGATCCACACCATGGAGCAGGGCAGGTCCTGGCACTGGGCAGGGCGAGGGCTACAGCAGTAGCCCAGCAGATCCATGGCTTGGTGCTGGAAGCAGCCCTGGAATTAAGCTGCTTTCAGGAGTATTCATGCAAATTCTGAGTGGAGCTCTTGAGAGGTGCCAAGTGACAGAATAATGCTTTGGGTTGTTTGTTTCCAGGAGGAGAAAAAAATGGGAAGGCGCAGAAGAGAAAACGTCCCCTAAGCGGAAGGAACTAAACGTGATCAAGACAAAATGGAAAAGGCTTAATATAGTCTATCAAAGACTATGTATCCCCATCACAACACATACTAGCAAGGTTTAACTGAGAAGTGTGGATTTTGAAGGACACTGTTTCATCTTTAAAAGGTTTGGAGATGTTACAACTTAGTCTTTTTGCCAGGAGATACTTTATTAAAATTGCTGTAAACAGTAACTTGTTCAAGCAAAGAAGAGGCTCTTCCTGCCACGAGTTTAAAAGGCTGTTACCTTCAACTCCGTTTTTGAAGAATGTTTCAGATATTGATTTCTACCTCATATTCAACATAAGTTATGTTTTCTTCACAGTTCTGGTGCTCAGAGCAGAAAGCAGCAGCATTTTCCTGCATCTCCTGAATCTCTAAACAGATCTCTTCTAACACCATGTCCTCTGAACAGATCTTCCCAAAACTTCTCCAGCAGCTGCAGCAAACCAATATTTGGCAATAGTGAATTACTCAAAGAAATCTGAGCCTTCTCTCTGTTCGTGGGTCTCCCTCAGGGCCCTGAGTGGGTTGCAAAAGCACAGACAGTTGCTCTAAATAGCCTGGATCCAAACACTCTACTTGATGGTGATTAAATGCATAAAATGTTACACATCCAATGTTTGAAATGCAAAGGCCCAGGGCACCTCAGCAATGCTTTCCACACAGAGCAATTATAGCACTGGAAGTACTGGAAATACCATCATGTGATCCAGTCAGAAACTGCTGATCTAAAGAGAAGGAATCCAGACCAGAAAGGAACAGTGAGAAAGTTCAAGATGTATGAGTGATGTTTTCCCTTT
This sequence comes from Notiomystis cincta, assembly GCA_013398075.1. Taxonomy (NCBI): domain Eukaryota; kingdom Metazoa; phylum Chordata; class Aves; order Passeriformes; family Notiomystidae; genus Notiomystis; species Notiomystis cincta. The sequence continues at coordinate 106,055 of VZRX01016379.1, forward strand.
TAATTCCATGTGTAAGCCAGTCTGTGTTGCAGACCTGCATGAGAAAACAAATGTTATACACACTCAGCTGCTACACAGACAATATTCCTAGGAAGGATGAGAGTCTAGGCCATTCAAGGCAGAGCCTTTTTGTAGCTACTGTGAGATCTGTACCCTTCAAAAGTTAGGGTTTTTTACTTTGAAAAGGCTGTACTTTGCAAAGATGTTGCTAACAGAGGAAGTGAATATATGATACTGCAAATTAATTAGACTTTGCTATGTAGTTATACTTTTTGCTAACAGAATACTAATCCTGACAGTTGGCACTGATTAGTATTTGGAAGTGGTTCTCAGGAGCTGCTGACTCACTGAGCCGTGGTCCCCACTGTTTCAACAAACTACAGAAACAGGCAAAGCAAAAGCACAGACAGGGCAAAACCCACCTATGGCTCATCAAGTAATTTAAATACATGAAAGTAAGTGTGGCTTTATAGTCCTTTAATTATGCATTGCATCTGAATTATGTATGGAGCAGAGGGCACGCAGGAATTCTGGTGGAAGGAAGCAGCACTGTGCACTGGCACTTCCTCCCCAGGACAAGACGTGACTGTGCTCTGCACCAGCCTCTCTCCAGTTAATGGCAGCCTGTTATTCCCCGGCAATTTGCACACCATTCTCACGGCAAGGAGCTGTCTCATCCAGCTCAGCATTCCCCTGCTGCCCCCTCACAGGAGCACATTTCCACTGCTGGTGAGCAAACACTTCCCCTAGATCCAGCTGTGCTCTTAGTTAGCCCAAGTACTCTTCAAGAATAATGCAATCCATAGGTACTTTAAACCTATAAAACCTACCTTACTTAATATCAAGTGTTTAAATACAGATCATGCCTCTCATATCAGTGCTTTGTCATGTATGGCATTTGTCTAATCTGCAGTTTTACCATTGTGTTGACTGTAATGACTGGGTTTGCTACTTTAATTCAATATTCACACCTTCACCATTTTTGTGAGGGACAGACATTAATTGCCTCTTATAATTCCATATAATCTGGCTGTAAGGTCCCTTGGAAACAAAAGTCAACTTTAATCATTACATCATTAGTCAACACTAACCATTATCCCAAGTCCTGTCATTGCTACCTATAGTGGATCTATAATGAATGTACACATACACAAATCATGCAGGAGTACAAAAACTCCATGTTCAGTCCTTAATTCCATAGTCTTCTCTCCATTTGATTTTGTTTTCTATTTACTATTTCTCACTTTAAATGCACAGTTGTGTATTATACATGAATAAATACAGCCTACTTAGAGAAGTGATAGTGGATAAAGGATTAATCCTCTGAGACAGTTTTACAGGTTGGTCTGTCCTTATGCATTTCCATAGCCAGACATCAACAAAGAACATCTCTCCACCTCCACCCCACCTCCTCCTTAGACTGTACCTTGCACTGGGCAAAACACTAAACCCTGCTCCCTGAAGCAAATTTCATGCAGAAAACAGACACTGTCAACTTCAGATGCAGCCACACACACAGGCTGACATTTGGTTGATGCTGGGAAAACTTCTGAAACTCGAGGTGTGGTTTTGCAGAAGAAATAATTGTGCTTTTGTCTTTCCCTGAGGCACAATGCCCTTCCCTAGAGCGGGAGCAGCGCAGCTCTGAGCCAGCCCCGGCCCGGCACTGAGCTGCAGCTGCCACGTGGTGGCAGAGGTTGGGTACGGTCACCACAGCCCTGCTTCCCAGGAATGCACGGGCAACGCTTATCCTCTGCTCAAGGTGACTCTCAAGATGATTTCTTGCCTACTCGTTAATTATTGTACATATTTATAGACAAATTAAAGACTCAAACAAACGTTTATTCAATTAATCACTTTGAGTTCTAGTGGAATAAACAGTATCAAACCAATTCATCAGCTCGAGGGTTTATGGCAATTGAACACAATTTAATTTTTTTCTGTTCTGCCTCTATGGTATCATGTCTCACACAAGAGTTAAAATACCAAACACTGGCAGAGTTCTTTGTAATGGAAGGAGCATAAGGAGTTCTGAACCATCAACTATTTGCTTCAACTCATAATGAAGAGAAAATTGATTTGATGCAATAATCAACTTAGGCTTGCTTCTACACCCCTCTCCCAAAGACATTGTGTCTAATCTTTCACTATTTAGCTGACAATTCAATTGCCAGCTTATTGGGAGCAGCTACAAAGACAGTGTGTGCTACTCACTGTGATTTGGACCACGTGAATGAACACTCTTCCACAAGGTGCTTCTGAACGCCTGCTCTGTGAGACCCTGCCATCCTCCCACTTCAGAGGAAGCTGCATATTTTATCCTGTAAAGATTCTACAACAGCTATGACTCTCTATAGCACATTCTATGTATTTTTAGATCACACTAGGTCAACCAAGCCCCTTTTCCCCTCTCTGCCACACCATTCATGAATCCCCTAATAATGCAGCACAGCTTCGTTCTGCCCTCAGTATTCCAGCCTTGTCTTCACAGAGTTTGGCCCATTTTCTTTATTCAAACCCTGTACAGTCTTCTGCTTTTCAAGTAATTAAGCACTTCAGCTGTGCTAATGCATGTGTTTATTTGCAGTTCCCCCTGGGTTTGCTCCAAGGGGCAGACACGCAGCTTTAGCCCTGGCATGCAATGTCCTGGGCAGGGCTGCAGGAGCAGCCCCAGCCCTGCACATGCAGCCCTTGCTGCTGGGCACATCCCTGGCACTGAGAGCCCCAGAAAGGCCCTGCCCTGCCAGTGACAGGGCCTGGCACGGTGCTCACTGAGCAACACACCACAGCACTGCCACACTGACAGCCTGGGGCTGCTGTTTGGCCAGCTTTTTTAACCCCAAATTTCCATCACCTTCCTAATGGTAAAGCACCTGAACTAAACAAGAGTCAGCTCTGGGAAAGCAGCATGAATGATTTCAAGCACTTTTGCAGAAAGAAAACAAAACCCAAACACATGGATGCCTTTCAAGGCCAGCACGATAAACCTTCTGCAAAGAAAAAAATGTGAGAAGGTCACACTATACACACTTAGGAATCATTTTGCCTTTACAGGGTCTAAATAGGAATACTCATGCTGTGTCCTAATAAAAACTGAAGTGGAATTACAAAGTGAGAGAAGAGCAATTTGCAGGATAGGGCTCACTCACAAATTGCAGGAACAGGTCACAGTGGACAATCTTCTGCTGTCGGTCCTTTCCAAGTTTCAGACTTCTGCAGAAACAAAATAGAAAATCCAATAAATTGTTTATGAATTAAAAAAAATTCTAATCCCATCCTAGGTACTTCTACTCTTCCCCTTTAAATTTTCCACAGAACACTGTTTCTGCAGCTGCCAGTTCTGTGACCTTGCTGGAAGTGGCCAAGCCAGAGATCAATTAGTGAGCACAGAAGAGAGGAGCAGCTTTGCCTGCACCGTGCTGTCCCCTGGGAGGAGGGCAGATCGTTATCCAGCGGGAGTGCTAACACAGGTTGGGACTAACTGTAAGATGCACAATGCAGCAAAACCAGAAGGAAACAACAGAATCTCTTTTTTCCTTTGGCTTTCACATTTTACATTTCCCTATAATTTAAAAACACTTTAATTTTGCAGATAACAAAACCTTGTTATGCTAAACTATATCTACAGCAAACACACCATGCTGGCTTCAAACACAAATTATGAAGCAAGCTCTCTAAACCCTCAGGAAATCCCCACTTTCCCACATTTCACAGCCAGGATGAATTGAAGCACAGAAGAATTTAGAGATTTTAGTGTTACACACTACAACCTACAGTGACAGGAAAGGCTAAAAGCCCCAGTACCTGAGCTTCCAGGTTTCTAGCAAAGGGCCCCAACTGCTGAATGCCTTCAGAACACAACTGGGGGCTTTCCAGTAAGGACACAACTGCTGCCTGACATACAGCTGTGCTCTCAGGACTGCAGGAACCCCAGCTCCTTAGCATTCCAATGAGTACATAAATATTTCACAGAAAACTTAGCCTAAAATAAGCCACCTGCCTGGTTACTACAGCACTACTACAGTCTGTCTGCTTGCCTGAATTTGCAGGCAGCTATAATGTTTCTTGTCAGACACACTATTCCTTAAGTCCTCCCACAAAAACTCCTGAGAGATCAATAGTCCTTAAATAAGTAATTAGAACAGCTGAAATAATTTAGGTCATCAAAGAACAAGCAGGATAAATAAAAAGTTATAGTGCTGTGAACACTAGCATTTAATAGATTTTTTACTTTTATTTAACTGATAGAAGAGCATGAGGCAGAACTGCTGCACAACACCTGTAACAGGAAAGCCAAATAGGATAACACTACATGCAGATTAAAATTATTTGGCAGGTTAATTAAAACAAAAAGGACAACCAGGATACAAGATACACCAACAGTGCTCAACTTCCCACTCCTAATGTAAGCAAACTTAGATCAAAGATTTGATGGGAAGCTTCTAATCTAAGGTAGGAAGCCAAGACAACATTCTGTGTGAAGAGGCATTTCCATACTCACAGGTGTGCTACACTGAGCATGGGAAAGTACATGTAAAACATACCCTCCCCAAAACACAGGTACATTTCTGTTCAAATGCCTAATCTGACCACTTTGGACTTGCACTGGGGCAAATAAACCCTGGAGATCCTTTACTGCAAATGCTCATCACAAGGATAACTATTTGTCTAAACATTTGGGCTGTCCAGCATCTTTACAGACTGGGCTCAGTTCTCCCTTCAAGAGAAATCTGATACACTTCATAACTGACAGTCAGCACTGCAGTCTCCATACCTCCTACAACACAGGCATCCAGATCTTTCTCAGTGTGTCAGCAGACACAGCTCATTTGCTAGTCACAGCTCACTGACATCTCCAGCTACTAAATATCCACATTTAGATAACATTTTGGCATATCAAAGTTGATGAAATTTTGAGGTACATGCCTGAAGTCTGGAATATGACTTGTATCTGTTGCAGATCTGTTTTCCACTTACCACACTATGTGACAAACCTAGTTAGCTCAGCAACAGTTTCATGGTACAGCAGTCTCAAATATGGAAAGGTTACTTCCAGTTTGTGCAGCATGAGGGGACAGCACAGCATCAGAGAGGAGGTGAAGCAGACAGCAGAGAGTGCTTGGTGCTGGTCAACACCATTTGTCACATGCAGGCTTCAGCATATTGGACCTTCTCTGTTTGCTCTGGAGCTTCAGCCACCTGGAGATGAACCAGCATGAGGCTGACAATCTGCTCTGAGCCACGCTCCGTGCTGGGTTCAGGTCCTGGTGCATTCAGGAAACACCTCACCAGCCTCAGCAAGGTCAGCTTTATCCCAGGGGTACAGCTTGGGAGCAGTCTCCAAATGCCATTGAATTCTGGCTCTAGTATCACAACATTTTTCATGAAGTTATAACACTACTTCATTATAACCATAATTCTCATTATTAAGATTTTTAGACCATACTTCTGACCACAGTTCCAAGTGAGACAGTTGCAATTATTCCTACGAGTTCTCCACTGTCTGTTGATGAAAAATTAATCTTGGTAAAGTTTTGGGGTTTTTTAAATTATTATGACTGTGCTTCCAGCTGCACTCAAACAAACTCCAATTCAAGTTCTAGACTTCAGGGTCATTGATAGACACTCAGCTACTGCTTCCACCAAAAAAATACTGATTACCAAGACAGAAACAGATATGGGAAGGAGAAAACATGCAGTTAAAACACCAAAGAGGGAAGAAACCAAACCCTCTGAAAACAAAAACTTTTTGTACCAGAAACAGATTGAAAACAGAAAGGAAATTAGCATTTAGGAATGAAAAAGCCTATTCACTGTTGATGTTAAATACAACACCCAGGGAGAGAGAAGCTGGGTTTATTTTTGATAGCAGCATAAACATTAAAGATAAGCCAACAGCATTTAGAAAATATGGGTGCAGTACAAAGGCTCATGTGATGAGAGCTGTTTTGCTTTTAATCTTGACCTGGAAAACCTCTTGTATGACAGAGCCTCTTTTCAGTGGAGTCAGTCCTGCCTAGTTGCTCTGCCTATTAGTGATAAAAAGGCCACCCAAGTTGTTCCTGCTTTGGAATGATGGCAGGTTTTCAATCTTAAACTTCAAAGGAAAAGGAAAAAAACCCACCCTAATATATCTGTCTAAGGACCTGCACCAAACTCCTGTCATCCCTTATCTGGTCCAATCACACTCTTCCCTAAAACAACAATCCTTACAACTGTATCTCTGTTTTTCTGGCAAGTATGTACATATACCCCCAAATATTTATCTACCTGCCACTGATATAAATGAAAATACTTATCTCATATTGATATGAGATAAACACATATCGTGTCCTACCCACAAATGGAAAAGCAGCTGATTTCCAGATTGGTTCAGCATGTCTACAAGCCCAGTAACACAGCAGTGCAAACCACATCAACCACAATCATTGGGAGTGCTCAGCGATCACAGAATCACATCTCAAATGTGTATTACAAAGTACAAAACTGTGACACTCTCTGAACTTCAGTCCTGTTCACACACTCCAGAGGCAGAGCTGCAGAGCAGTGCTCAGTCTTTGCAGCTTCACACCCTTAAATTGCAGTGTGCAATTTGTTGCATACCATACTGCCAACCCCACAGGCTCAGTGACAGCAGGACCCTTCTTCCTGCCCCTTGTCCCTCACAGCACACACAGCAGAGATGCCCTGACACCAGCTGCAGTCCTCCACTCCCACGGGCACAACAGGCACAGGCACTTTCAGTCACAACAAAAATGCTCAAGTCCAGATGAAGTACAACCCCTCATGTTGATATGTCTGTCATGTTACACCGTGTTACAGATCAGGAGACTTCTCATGACCATTTAGGGCATCACCTTAATTAGAAACTGTAATTAAATGCCCCCTGAAGGTTGGTAATATCATTTGCTTCAAGGCCTTCTTATTTCCTGAGCAGTGCTCTGTTGGGTCAGCTCAATTCTCCCGTGGAGCCTGGTACTGTCCCCCAGAGCTCTGTTTACTGCTACGAGTTCTGTCACGGCCACCAGAAGAAAAGTTTTACACATTCAGCAGTTGCCAGATGGGGCGAGAACACAACCAGAGCACTGAGGGCAGCACAGTCTACACAACCACTGAGCTGTCAGGAATGCCTAGCTGTGCTGCACTCCAGCCTAAACAGCATCTCCAAAACCAAGATTAAAGCCCTCATCTTTACAAACGGTGCAGGAACCTGCAGGCCACCACAGACACTGCCCTCGGGTGGCTGTGCCAAAGCAGGTGGGTGTGGGGTGTGTGACAGGGCCACAGCACCGGGGCTGGCAGGTGAGGGCTGCTTTGCTCAAGAGCAATTCACGAGCTGGTTTAAGGAACACTCTGTACCACGACTCTGCAAAGCTGAGAAACCTCAAACAAGAAAGTGAAATCAGAAAATTAACAAGCAGAGCAGCACATATTGAGACATGCACTCTTTTTTTTAACCTAGACCTTTGTTGTTTTTAATAATTGATATAAAGTAACAGATGACTCACTAATTGCACTTCTAAATTGTAACCCAACCTGGAATCAATCACACATGGCATAACTTCTGTTCTTATTTGAAGCTACATCCACCACAGTGCCTGCACTAGCCGCTCTAATAATTGCATTAGTCATAACCCAAAAGTATTTCCCATTTCCTTAGTTCCAGTTTTGCTTGCTTTTCAAGCTGATCCTCATCCCTACTGCTTAAAAGATCTCTGAAATGTCACCCTGCAGAGCCTGCTCTGGGACTTGAGGAGCCCTGTGCAACATTTCGTGGTGTGATTCCTCCTCTCCTGGTATCTAATTTTCCTCCAGTACCATTTTATCTCCTTTGCTCCAGCTCAAAGTCAGGGAATCATTCAGGGCTGCAGCAGATCTTGCAAGCACCGTGTAAAACTTGGTAAAGAGTTAGGTACCAGCATAAATCATATAATCTTTTATTTTGCAGCACAAATTCTCAGTTTTTAAGTATCCTCTACACTGGATATTTACCTGCTTGATTCTCTCCCTTCTATGCCTGAGATACACTTTAAAATAAACATTAATACAGATCTTGTAAGGATTTTTCGAAATAAAACTCTTTGCTACATCAATCTTATAAGACTAATTTCCCATGTAAGGACAGCTTTTTCAATGAAGATTTTTAAAGACATGCACATAAAGTTATTTTTTGCAATTCAAAGTCTGCCCTCAGCTATCTTTGCACAAATCCCATTATCTTCAGGATATGTCTAAAGGCAGAATTTGAAACCCATAAAGAACTGGGTCACTGGACACTGGTAAGTCTCAAACAGAGATTTCTGAGTTATAACAAGGAAAAAAATCCCTCTTCCCTCAGGCACTACACGAGCATTCCCCATTTGTCTGTAAACAATACCAAACACTTGAAATTTGACAGGCTGCATTTCATCCTTGCTCACTTAGGGGTTTCCTCTGTCCTGTAGCTAAGGGCCACTTAGTGCTCAGTGTAGCATCTGGGGCTGCCACTGCATCCCCCAGTGCCCATCCCCAGTGCTCAGGCCACACCTCACCCCAACCTTAACACTGGCACCAACCAGCAACTGCTTGCAGAGGGCCCCTCGTTTGTCTGAGGGAGGCAGGTAACATTCAAGCACAAATAACAATGTCTTAACCGTTTCTGTGAAAAAAATCTGTAGGAAACACACATTATTTCCACTGTAGTTATATATTTTAAAAAATATTTCTTCCTATGCCAATATTTTGTCCCAAGAAAGAGCATAATTATTGTTAATTACTTCCACTTTCACCAAGGTAACTTTTAATTCCATGTTGCTTTTGGCACAATTCAATTCCCTTCTTTTATTGACTATACTTAGAGCTATAAATTCAATTTTCTTCCTTTTCTTTCTATGAAGCCTAAAGACAGATGTTAACTTTTTTCCAAGCCTCAGATGTTCTTTTCCTTGTTAAATGTCTATCCTTGTACTGCAGCGCCAAAGCTCTTCCAATCCCCTGTATTCTAAATTAATCCATCAATCCCCTTTCCTCTGTGTTTTTGCCCTTGGCAAATCATTAGCCCAAGGGAGAACTCAACAGAAAAATTCAAGATTTCACTCAGACCACAGCTGAAAACATCTTTCTTGTACCTCTGCAATAACTTCACTACCTGAGGTGCCATCTCCTGCAGATTTTTCCCTCCTCACTACATTTCCAGCTGCACTACACAGCCACTCATTTCACAGCTGCCCCTTCCCATCCCACCATCCCCTCCAGCAGCCTTTCTCCAGGCTGTATTTGTGCTGTGTGTCTATTTGACACAGTCCCTTTCAAATAAAACCGTTCTCATATTAAGTCCTTGGACCAGTCCTTGATTTCCAGCTATTATCTTCTGCCTCTTTTCAAGGCCCACACTAATATTTTAAGGTCACACAGGAGATTTGGCTAAATTCATTCACTGCTTTGAAATCTCTCCATTCGAGACATGAAAGCAGTAACTGAGATGCCTCATGTTTGTTTCTCCTTTCAATCCTCAAACATGACATGATGAAAGTCTGTTACAAAGGCAGAGCAACGTCTGACTGTTCAGAACCAGGGTGACACTTCAGCCACAGGCTTGCAGTGGAGTACACAAAATGTAAGTCTAATTGGAACAAGGTGGACCTTTCCCTGCATGTAAAGTTATTAATGCACACGTGCTTTCTACTTACACTCTAATGCTGAAATCACTCTTTTGAATGAAAGTTACTGTTTCACTTCAGCACCACAAATCTCTGATCCTGCAAGCCTTTGGCCAAAGTTCCCTCAGGGGCTGCTTCAGCACAGCACGTTGTGTACTGATTATTTTGGAATAGAGCTCCCCAGCCTTTCATCTTCACAGCCTGTACAGAATCAGTTTTGAAAAGTATAAAAAGTGACATCGAATATGATTGCCATGCACTTGTATGCTGGAAGCTGAGTTCGAAAAGGCACTTAACCTAGAAAATCTGGCAGAAATTTTGAAGCACTCAAGTGACTATATTGGCCATTTGAGTGTTGAAGCACGTGGAATGCAGAAGGATTATGAAGTTCTATAACTGTTCTATGTAACACACACACAAAGAAGAAAGAAAATCCCTTCAGACTCAACCCTCTCTCCTCATACCTAAAGGTTCTGCTCCTCAGGGCTGCTCTGGAGCGCGATGAACATCAGCTCTGGGAGCTCTCTCCACCTCCACTGCAGTGCCCATCTGCTCTAGAAGAGCCTCCTGTCTGGGATTGGGAAGAATTATTGCGGGGAGATGAAAACTAAACACATTTGTCTTGATCTCTAGATGAGAAAGGTAGAAATCGTTGACCACCACACTGCTTGTGGCAGCCCAACCTGCCCAAACACACCATGAAGGTGCCTTGATTTGTCCTCAACCACTGAGGATTCCACAAGGAGCTCGACCACTCACATGGAAACCTCAGTTCAGTGTAGGAACCTGCTCTTTCTGCTCTGCTTTGGATTTGGCAGCGGGATATTAAACCCACCAAGGTCGCGCGCTGCGTGAGGGGCCGAGGCCCTGCCGCACCCCTGCTCTGGCCCCCTCCCCTCAGCCCTGCCCCCAGGCCCGCCCGGCGGCCCCCTCAGCCGGCGGGGCCGGGGCTGCCGGGGCTATTCACGCTCGCGGCCGGGGCCGGGGCC